>DWDX01004428.1:0-11714 GCA_018245675.1 Agara michaeli | reverse complement strand
CAGAGGAGTGTAGTACACCCCCACATTTCAACAGTTACCTTTAAGTCCCACAATAGAATAGGCGGTGAGCCTATTGCCATGCACCGGGCACACATCCAGACTCTGAGTGACTACTAGAAATTCTAAATAAATAAAATATTATACACTTACAAAGTATATATAATATTTCTGAGGTGTGTAAAGTCTACCAATCCGCACATGGTCAGTGCGGTATACTATGACCTAAAATCCTCTCACTGCGAGAGGTCTCACCTGGTCCAGCAGTCGACCAATAATAGGGTAAAAAAAATCAGTTCCTGTTTTATACTTACTGTTACTGTTATAAACTTACTGGCATTTGCGGTTTCCATCTTCATCTGTATGAAAACCTCCTCGCAATGCAGCACCTGTTTCCTGAATGCAAAGGCCTCCCGTAGTCTCTGGACGCATGTTGCACATATCAACCTTTCCGTCGGCTTTCCATCCAGATGTGCCAGCTGATAACATAAAAAAGGTCAAATAAATCAAAGAGGTCATAGACAAAACCTATTTCATCTGTGACTAGCCAGTCCATAGATGAAAAAATAAAAATAGCTGACCCCAAAAATGGCTCGGACCCAATTGGTTCCAATGTAGGACAAATATGATAAATAATAAATAGTTTTGAACCACCAATAGCAATTTGGGGTACAGTTTATTTTTTTTTTTATGGGCCTGTATTTAGCTAGCACTGCACAATATTTGTATAGAAAGTGCCTTTTTACACTTGATTTGAATATTCCCCAAGTTATAGGTATCGGGGTCAATATGGACCTTAACTGTGAAACATGCCTAATGCAATATTATGGTAACCATTCGCAATTAGGATAAATTAGTTAATTTTCATCTCAAACCTTTTGGCTAAAGTTGAAATGAACTCATACCATATAAACTTCACATGGAATTGTTTACCGTAACACGAAAACACATCGGGGTCAACAATAAACAAACCAAATATACGACGGCACAGTGTCATAGCATTGTTGAGTGTCCAGAATTTTGACATTTATTCACTGTGTAATTTTAGAATATACCTACTAGGAGTCCGAAGCAGTCTACGATCATATCGCAGTACACCTCTTGCTGGCCAGAACTTTCATATTCGACGTTTAAAACACGACACTTTCGTACTGCCCCACAACATCTACACAGACCAGGGTCAAAAACTGGACCTTTTCCCTTCTTAACGTTCATGTTTTATGATTGCCTTATCTAAGACTAAATATAGACATGTTCAAAAATGCACCACTATTATGTCTAGCAGCTTCCGAAGTATTTTTGTATGTTATCAATGTTCCAAAAGCATTCCAACTCGAACACAAAAATACCTATAAATTTCAATTCGATTATGAAGTTTACTAAAACGTTGCCAGTCTAAAAAACTCTGTCATTCTGACAGAACCTCATGTAGTTGACCAAAAGAATTATTTGTCTGTCCAATTCTTCAAAACGTCGTTAAAATTATTTTAATTAAATACAGAATTGATTTTTTTATGTTACTGTACGGCTATACGTTATACACTTGTAAAGAAGTTAAAATCAAACTATTGTTTTTTTATTATTAATCCTTTTATTTTTTTACTATTATAATTAGTTGAGCTCACTGGCAGTCATTCGAAATTTGACTGCATTAATCGACTAAATTCCAATTAAGCCTCTTGTAATAGACCCAATCGTCTAGAAATGACTAGAAGTCACCCAGTGTTGCTACATTCGCATCAAAACAGAACGGCACCTCCCGCGTCTGTCCACGTCTACCAGGATATTACAGGGAAGTTGAAAATAAAAGAGCACATAAATAAAAAAAACCATTAGGAATTATTATCGTTAACTTCTACATCATTATAATTATAATACATGTTTGCACCTAAGGAATATATAGCGTTTCAGGCCATTCACTCATGCATCAGTCCATAGCTTGTCATAAGTCACCCCTAAACCCCTATTAAGGGCAACTGCACTGTGCTTCGTTCGCAATATTCAGCTTCTGCTTGAAGCCCGCGAGATATAAAGATCTACTTCACTGCAACGGCAAAGTAACATTGTCAGACTACTCGTGGAAACTCTCGTCCATCTCCAGGCTCTGATGCTGCCGCTTCATATGGTTCTTCAAGTTGACGTTCTGCGTGAAGGACGCGTTGCACATCGCACACTTGTACTTCTTGTCGCTGCTGTGCGATTGCATGTGCACCTTGAGACCTCTCAGCCTCGGGAAACTTTTGCCACAGTACTCGCATCGGAAGTTCCTCTCGCCCGTGTGACTGGACATGTGCTCGCGCAAGCGGCACGGCAGGTAGAACCTCTTGTCGCACAAATCGCACTGGTGCTTCATGATCTTCAAGTGCAACCGCCTATTGTGCTCCCTCAACGATTTCCTGCTGTCGTACGCCCGGTCGCAATGCTCGCACTGAAACATCCTCTCCTCGCCGTGCACCTCGATCATATGCCTGTACCGGAGCATGTACGAGAAGAATATATCGTCGCACTTGTTGCACTGGTACGCCGCCTCCTTCTTGTGCATCCTCGCTATGTGGATGTACCTGGTGTACTTCGATTTGAAAGTCTTCCCGCACTCCTTGCAGCCGTACGACTCGTCGTTGCGCTGGTGGGTTTTCTGGTGCAGCACCAGCATGCGCTCCTCGAAGTAGTGCGCGCCGCAGACGTCGCAGATGCAGCTGCCGAAGTGTTCCGCCATGTGCTTCTTGAGCGCGTGGAAGAAGCTGAACGCGCTACCGCATTCGATGCACGATAAACTGCCAGGGGTGAGTCGGAATTTCAGAAACTCGTCTGGCACCTGATGAATGGTCTTTCCGTGTCTGGAGGCCACGTGCTGTTTGAAATCATCAACGCCACCAATACTCTCGGGGCACAAGCGACAGTCTATCCTGAACACGTCGATCTGAACTTTCTTGTTGAAACCGGTCTCGTCGAGAACGGTGGCAAAGTCTTTGGGATCGTGTGTGTACGTGTGATCTCTTAACTTGCTCGGATCGGTGAACTTCTGCCTGCAGTAGATGCAGAAGTAATCGCTGAATGACGTATCGAAGGGACAGACATAGGAGTTCTCAATAAGCACGTGCAGATTGTGGAGAGACTTGATGCTGTTGTCGTTCTCCTTGGCCTCAGGGGCTCGTTGGATTTCTGATTGTTCTGTGAATTAAATAAATAGATAAATAAGTATTCGGTTGATGTGACTAGGGATCCTTGAAATGGGTTCTACTTCATAAATATGCTAAGTTTAGCAGTACTAAGTGGAAATGTTAGCAGCCTGTTATGTAACCCAGCACAAAACATTTGAGCGATTTGAACTCAGTGTAATATGACAAGAATGATTTATTGTCATCTATACCAAGAAATAAAATTGGAGTGTCTGTTTGTGGTGTTAAAATAACCGCTTTTTACTGAATGCATATATATGTACACGGGATATATACCAAAATAACATTTATTTACAATTTTTGTGTGTCCGTCCGTCTGTTTGTTCCGGCTAATCTACGGAACGGCTAGATCGATTTTGACGGGACTTTCAGTGGCAGATAGCTGATGTAATAAGAAGTAACTTAGACTACTTGTATTTGAATTCGAATTCAAACGCGAACGAAGCAGGCTCAGCTAGTTTGATATAAAATGAGATTTAATTGAAAAATGTATATATATATATATATACATATATACCGCTATCAATTATATCGTTAGCATATCAGAAATAGTTACTAGATTTGGGCAAGATAGCCTTTTTTTATAAAAGAGGTTACAAATGTCAACGGTTTAAAAACATGCCAAATATACCAGTCATATTCATTTGACAGCATATGTCACAGATAAAATTAAAAGTTGTCTATGGACGATTCACCTGTATCTACCGTTTGTATCTCTCTCAATCTGTCATACATCTTCTCCATATCCTGCAACATCTGATTCTTCTCCACAAGGTTATCCTTGGCCAACTTCTTCTTACGCTTCGCGCCCACGTTCAATGTTTTCCTGCCGCGCCTTTGCTTCAGGGTTTTCTTAATATTCCCTAGTGATTTCGATTTAATATCGCCAATATCTATATCTGTAACATTGCAATTTTTGACTAGCACTTAATATTTCAATCTAAAGTGTAGATTTAATTTGAGTCATGTTTGCAGTCCCATCCACACTGCAGTCCAACGTGTAACCGCAACAGCTCATGGTAATCTACGACCGACCTCAACGTGGAAATTAAAAAACTTGACGTTTAAAAAAAAATAGCTTAAAAAATCCCACTTCCAGTGATTGCACAACTTAAGCTACGTCACAACAAATGTGTTGCCATATAATAAAAACTTACCATAATCCGTATTGTCTATAGCGTCATCACGATCCATTTCTATTTCTACATAGGCCTCATGTTCCTCCAATTTCACATTGGCCTCTGGTTTAACATTGTCCGTCACTTCTCCGACTGTAATTGATAGAATAACAGATAAAATATTACCAGTTCGAAAAGTTTACAACCTATACAATATTACATTTTAATACTATACGCATGTAGATATGTATATGAGTTGTAATGAATATATTAAGATTAATATAACTTTGTATCATTTGAAAGATTGAATAGGCATTTTCTGGACAAGCACGCTATCATTAACTCATAGTCCAATGCAAGCCTTATGCAAACGACGCAACATAAAAAATATCAAAAATCTCATGAGAGGTTTCAAGCAGAATACCGTCGGTATGCAGCTGTATGCTGGCGCGGAGCAGCTTCTCCTCACACTGCAGCACCTGGCATCGGAAGCTGTTCGCTTCACGCAGTCGGGACACGCACGTCGCGCAGATGAGACGCTCCTGCTCCTCGCTGTCCAGGTGTGATAGCTGACGGAGGGGAGGCAGTGAATTTTTAAATATCTCTAAATTTAATTTCAGCTGGCTTGCTGGATCAGTGGCTGTTGACTTTGACTCCGGTTACGCGGGGCAGATGGGGGACAGAGGGGAGGGGAAGGGGAGGTGACGAGGGGCGGGGGCGGCTCTGCCTATTTACATATCATCGTCGATGAATTCTAACCGACTTCATACACCTTGGAAAACAATTTATACCTTATAACGCAGTCTAATGCATGCCAGTTTTATCAAGTTGTTTCCTTTATCGTTATAGCGAGTGACATTTAATATTTAAATTGAAAACGCACGTAGTTGTCAATTCAGTGTGTGCCAGGATTTGATCCGAGACTTCCAAGCCTACCACTATCACTACCGCTGTCACCACTACGCTACGCAGTTGTCCACGCCGCTAATCATGAGTAGCATATTAATTTTTTTACTTAAAGGAATCTGTCGCTGAACGACCATATCGTCCCTCGAAAGACAATGAAATAATAACAAAAAAACATTCTGAAAAACAAATAAACATAATCTTTAGATGAAGCCCAGTGGTCTAAGTCAACCATAATTAGCATATACAAAACATAAAGCGTCCAAACACTCGCTTACCACTAGACCAAAACAATCTAGGAACATATCGGAGTATATTTCTTTCTGCCCCAGCCACTGATACTCTACGTTTAACAGTCGACATCTTTTAGTCGCGCCGCAGCACCTGCACAAGCCCGCCTCGAAAACTGGACCTTTTTTATTACTTACACTCATTTTTACTTTTAATTAAATTTTATAAAACACAATTTACACCACAATATATCAGTTTGACATTAACGTAGCACTGGCAGCTGATAGATGGATTTTGACAGCTTCATTTTTTTTTAATACACAGCCATGAATTCTTTCTGTTTAGCCTCAAACTGTTTATTTGGCAAGAACAACAACAACAACATACCATCACGGCTAGGTCCCTAACGGGGTAGGCAGAAAAGACCGAATGCCAAATATCTGTCCTTTATCCTTAAAAATCCGACGTGTTTCGTCTACATTCATCACTCTTCATGCATACATACCGGTTTATTTCGCGATGATACTAAAATGCTTGACCACATAGTAAGTTACAAGAAAATTATTTTCTTATATCTTACAACTAGTTTGAAATTAAATGAAACAAAATACTTATCAAAAAATTATATTTGACTATTCCTTTACTCAATATATAAAACCATCTTATATACAATATGAACAAAATAAATTACTCTTATACTTATATAGAAACAGAGGCAGACACAGTACGCCAGTACATTACATGAATATCTATAGAAACCATTTTTATTTTATAGAAAATTAGTCCGAAGAAGTATTTGAATGGATAACTCTTAGCGGTAGATAATCACGAACCTTTTTTTGCTTTCAAAGTCGTGTCCAAAGGGTCAGAATTTGTAACGTTGGATAATTATCACTAGATTATATTAAAAAAAATTGTTAAACACGGTTCAAATGAAACCCGTATCTCGTCTTAAACCTTCCCGCGAACCCAGTATTCGGTCGCACAACTGTTCCAGCAATTGTACCATACTTTCCTCGCGATTTCCTCTAAAATGTTACTGCAAGCTATACTCCAAGTGATGAGTCTTTATATGCCCCTTTAAACTACACTTCTGAACAAACGCCTGACCGCACACAGCGCACGCGAACCTCCTATCGTTATTGTGTATCCGCATGTGTTCCCTCAGGGTTTTCTTTCTCGCGTATGACTTCTTGCATACGGAGCATTCGTGAACCCTCTCGCCGTTGTGCTTTATCATGTGCACCCTAAGCTCGTTGTTCGTGAAACACTTGTACGCGCACATCTGACATTGGAAGTCCCTCTCCTCCAGGTGATCCCGTTTCATGTGCCTGGAGAGGGTGTAGCGTCTGTCGAAGGATTTGTCGCACACGTTGCATTTGTACTGCAACGGCGCGACCCCGTGCGCTTCGACCAAATGCTTCTGACGTCTGAAGTACTCCGAGAAGCGCTCCTGGCACTTCGGACACTTGAACCTCTTCACGAGCTTGTGCACCGTGTCCACGTGGTTCTTGTGTTTCTGTTGCGTCGTGAACACCTTCTTGCAAACGTCGCACGGGAAGTTGCCCTCTATGTGCATACTCTTCGTGTGGACTTTCAAACGGTACTTGGTCACGAAACCCGTGCCGCACTCCTTGCATATGTAATTCCTGAAATGGACGTTCATGTGTCTCTCTATCGAGCCGAACGTCTCGAAACTGAAGCCGCATATTTGACACTCGTAGACGTTCGTCGGCGACAGCTTGAAAGGTATCACCCGATCGGAATATTCTAGATGCATTCTCTTATCGTGTCGCTTTATCAGGTGCGACTTTAAATCGTTCAGCTTGGGTATGCTCTCGTCGCAGATGGTGCACTTCAAGTCGGTGACATCCGCGTACATCGCCAAGCATTCCGCGCCGTAGCCGGCCAGTATGTTCTTCAGCTCGCTCTTCTTGTGCAGCCTCGCTTGGTGCTCCTTCAGTTTGTCCAGATTCTCGAATATGTTCCGGCAGTAATAGCAGGGGAATCCCAGACGATTTTTGCTCTTGAACGGCGTCGCGTTCGAGTGCAGTATCAATGTGGCTATGTTCGTTATGTGAGCCGTTTTCTCTGACACGTACACTTTCTTCTTCTCGTGGGATTTAATTGCACCTTCAGACTCGTCCAGGAGTCTCTCAAGCATCTTCGGGAATACCAGTTTGCCTGGAAACAGGAACAAGTCGGGTTTAGGGTGCCTGCGGGCACTACTTTTGTCCGTCATCACAAACTTTAGTATAGGAAAGGGATCGAATAGAAAACCTTCGAGAGAAAGGCCATAGTGGACGGTCATTTTTATTACTGACGATACCGTTAATGTCCAAACTATGGAACGAGCTTCCTCCCGAGAGCATATTTTCTATAGAATCCTTTCGTCACGATATAATGGTATAAGAATAAGATAAACACAACGACAGAGGGACTCCAACATTAGGTTATTTTCAGACCCTGTTTTCCTTTTTTCATTGACCCTTAATAACTGGTACTGGCAAATTATCAAGAAACATCAGTCTCTATGTGTTACATAGCTGATCTGACTGTATTATATGATCAAGAACTCCCAATATATCATAGTCTTCCACTCAAAATCCATTCACATCCAAATGGTTAGGATTGGGATATGGTCAACCATTCATTCCACACTCACGCCTTGGTCGTACCTTTCAACATATCCAGATGATGCACGAATCCGGACATGCTGTTCGCGTACAAGGTCGTGCGGGTGGGCAGGCGGAAGTTGGTGTCTTGATATTTCGCCACAAACTCCGCCTCGCCCTCCACCAGGTATTTGTTTTTGAAGACATCTTGAAATTCTGAATGAAGCAATTTTTTTTTAAATTCCATTGTTCCTATGGTGAACACAAGTTATATGAGCCAGCTCCACAAGTCAAGGCAAGACAAGTCATCAAGGCCACAGTCAACCACACTGGTCAGATGAGGATTAGCCGACTTCAAACACCTCAGAGACATTGGACTTATATTTTAGTATCTCTCATGCATACAGGTTTCATCACGATGTTTTCCTTCACCGTTACAGTGACTAATATTCAGTGGCAATTTAGCAGAGTTACAAAATTACCCATGACAGAATATTCTTGTACTGATATGATAAATTAAAAATCTCAGTAAGACGAATTCAAAAATGGAACAAAACCTGATTATGAAACATTTTTATGGCATCACAGACTGGTATTTGGCCACAATCCCACCTGTAGTGCAAATAGGTGGATCATGCGTGCCTTGAAAAAGCCAGTTCTCCCTTTCTCAAATACACTCTAGTCACATTACTCAGAGAATACATCCAGACTAATCCGCTCACCAATTTCACCGCCAGCCCGAAGCGGTTGATCAGATTCATAGTCGTAATCATTGTCCCCGCTGTCACCTCCATTCCGATAGATCTCCGGCTCACCATCAGTCAGTGAGCATTCCGATTTCACGTCCCTGATGTGCTCTGACTTTATTTCCATCTCCGAATCCATGATGTGCTGAACAGGAACTAAAATGATTTATCAGACTGGAGCCATACAGCAACATGGCTACACTTTAACTTCTATTTGTACGCCGTAAAAGGCAAAATATGGCTTGAACTAATAAACCTGTAACATCTTTATATGTACCCATACTTGTGCAAATAAACGTCTTTGTCTTCGATTTTGTACATTTTTTTTTTGTTATTTAAAAGTGTTGGGACCTTTTCATCTCTGGCTTTTTTGTCCCGGTCTACTTGTAGATAGAAGGCACAAACCTGAAGTACAATGACTAAAACATGACCTTCATTGAGTATATTTATGTACCGCATAATGAATAAGACAACTTCGATTTAAATTTACTTATTTGTCTAATACAAAGACACGCCATCGACTTTTGCCACAGCTTAAATAAAAAAAATATTTGTACTTGTTCAGTGGGCTTTGCTTTCCAAACTCCATACATGGGCCCTAGTAGGTGGCACAACCTTGTCATGGTAATCGGACAGCTGATAAACATACATATATGCATACTGTATAATACTTATATAGATATATTACACTCAAACGCTGAACAAACAAATGTACTCATCGCACATATGTTTCATCTGGTTGGGAATCAACCTTGGGACCTCTAATTTAACATTTGCACTCTCTAAACACTACACCAAGAGGCCAGTATATATGCAGGTTACAAAGACGAAGACAAGGACGGTCATTTGCAAAAGTATGGGTACATGTAAAGATTTTACGGGATTATTAGTTCGAGCCACATTTTGCGTTTCACGGTGTACAAATTTAAACATTACATTCACATTAATAGGAGCTCCACTTAAAAAGTAGTGGGCATACAAAGCATAACTCAGAACAATACCATTAATGAAAACTGTCTCCTTTCCCAGCAGTGAGCCCAGCAAATTCTGCTCCGTAGCCGCGACCATGGTTCGGAATGTAACAGCATCTCTTAGTCTTGCGATGCACGACGAGCAGATCAACTTGCTTAGGTCCCCCGTTGTGGACAACTGGAAGTCACATCAAGAAAAGATAGAGAATTAAGTAATATTTTATTCTCAACAACAACAACAACAACATACCATCACGCCAGGTCCCTAATGGGGGAGGCAATATTTATAGTAGTAGTATCTTCTCAAAATACTTGAAAATCCCACTTAGGACTTATTTGTTTAAGCTCCATTATTTTCTTTTCGACAAATTATATTCATGATCAAATATCAGTTATTATAACAGTGAGAGTACACATTTTAAAGAAACCTACATTCTAGAACATTCCATAGTAACTTGCGAGGTGTGTGAAGATTGTCAACCAACTATTGGCCAGAGATAGTTATATTTTTTTTTTGACCCACTGCTGGACTGGGTCTCCTCTCATGGTGAGATTAGGGGACAGATTAGGAATATTTTTATTACATTAATTTTTACTTTTATAAAAAGAAATAATTATTTATGAGATTAACAATGAAGCAAGTGATGGTATACCAAAAAACTCTTCCAATTATTTTTAACAAACTTTATGAAACTATCTTACGTTTAAAAAAAAACAAAGATATCTAAAGTGTGTAGTGTCCTTTACGATGTTTTCTCTAACCGTTACTTCGAAATATACATAACGTCACAAACTCACGAATAAATTGAAACATTCTATGAACATGTTGTAATAATTTTCCCTGGTTCCGTTCTGTGTGTACTCCTTCGTCAGATCCCGGTGGTGCCCTTCCGCATTGCAGCATCTGCACTTGCCGAAAACCGTGTTTCTCCTCCTCGTTTCCATAATGCCAACTATACCTAATAGTATTTAAGTTCCTAAAGAATATTTGATATAATAATACACGGGTGCATGGAAAGTACAGCTTAATAAAATGTATGTAGAAAGATATATAGATTCTTCACTATAAGTAATATATTTAATATTTTTTTTTATAGAATTAGATTTGGTTTTTGGATGTTTATTTACAAAATTTTGACTTCTGACAATATTGCTTGACAGTTATTGTCACGTCGTTGTTTTTAGTTTCTCAGCCTTGGAATCCATACTTTGTAAGCGATTTTTTTTTGCAATGGAGCTAATTTTTATCAAATCTTATACACTTTAAACATAAAGTTTATTTATGAAACCAAGTCAGCACATGTATTGGTCGAACTTACCAAGCGGCTGCACTTAAGGGGATATTACAAGCCACATTTTAATTAAATTCGTCATTAATTGTTCTTCTGCAATTAATATAGTAGCCCCGTCATGGACTTTTTGCAAATGAATAATTCAGGAATTTCATAATCGACAAAAACAGGTGCCAGATTTGTATTGCATGACATCGCTAATAAGAGGGGGTGAGGAAACAGCTTCTAGATACTATAAACTATTCGTTGTTAAATATGAATGAACTCAGTTAAATGAAAATGCAGCATATCTGTTTGCACAATTTTCGCAAAATGGACATACCTCTCTATCATTTCCAAATGATCAAATTTCTTGGATTCATAAATTTATGTTACGTTACCAATCATACAAAGGGATTTTTAAATATTTGACTAACATTTCGAATGTGTTAATCTCGAGTTTGCATCTTTAATATGTTAAAATAAAACAAACCACGCACAGATTCTATTGTTTATTAAAATTGTCATTTATTAAATAAATATTTAAATTGTGCTTATTTTCTTAAAGTTATGCCAGCTTATTACTAGTGATTATTATTATTATTATTTATTTTATTTATTTATTTATTACTTTATGTACACAAAAGAAATAACAAATACAGACCAAATAGGAAAGAGGA
>DWDX01004427.1:0-11717 GCA_018245675.1 Agara michaeli | reverse complement strand
GAATGTCTTCAAATTTAATTTTTTTTTAAAATTTAGCTGCGGTCGATTTTCGACCCCTAGGCGACCACTAGTAATATTAAAATCGGAAAAAATACATTGAAATCTTTTGCCACAACAATACTAATGTCTAATAGTGGCCTCGTGGTCGAGTGGTTAAAGACCCTGACTGCAAATTAGGTGCAAATTAGGACTGCGGTAGTGGGTTCGATTCCCACCCAGGAAAAACATATGTATGATGAGCACATTTATTTGTTTTGGGTCTGGGTGTGATAAAAATATCTATTGAAGTATTAAATAGTATGCATATATGTATGTTTATCAGCTGTTCGGTAATCATAACGCAGGCATTGAATTGCCTAATTTGGAATCGGTAAGCCGTGTATGGAATCGACCCCAGCTACTAAACAAAAAAAAAATGTTTGTACAGTTGATACATCTACCTTTTCGTTTTTGAATGGACACGTACAAATTTATGTGACCATTAAGCACTAGCCAAGCCGTGTTTGTTCACAAATTTACCTATTTATTGGCGTTTTAACATCATCAGCAGCGAACGGACCAAAGAGGGCAATCACGTTGTTTACGCGGCCGGCGGCTACACACCGCTTCGGTTGCATTACAAGTGTACTTAATTGCACGCTCGAAACTAAAGCACTCCGTTTATATTTCAACTTCTCTATATGTCTCTCAATTATATGTAATTGATCCGTAGGCAGTAGAATTATTCTTGATTACAATAATAACATATAATCATTTAATATAGATAAATTTACCAGATCTATAAATTGATTTAAGTACGAAAAATGTCGTTGGCACCTGTAATTATTGCATATATGTCTATGATTTAACTTCTTAGCTATGCATTTAAGTAAAATAAATAGTAATTTATGTTTGGCGCATAAAAACCTTGTAAATAAACTCGTATAGTATTACGAAACCATAAAAAACAAAAACTTATTTACGAGCAAGCAATTATGAAATTCAAGAAAATTTAATTAACAAAAGAGTAAAGAAAAAAGAAGACAAGAAAAATGTGAGCAAATACGCACTAATTGCTTCAATTTAAGTCGCAATTAGTATTATGGTGCTGAATAAGATGATAAGCAAAGTATCCAGCAAAACTACTTCCGTCATGCTAAGTGACGTCATGTCATCCAGCGAGAACGGACAGGACGAGGGAGATGAAAGGGGCTTTCGGGCGTTCGTAAATATGGCAATGACAGTGACATGTATATGAACGAAAATACTGATACGTGCGTACAAGCCCTTAGTATGAAGCAATTGGACAGTAATACCGTACCACCCATGTCAACATCAGATTGATGAAAAATATCTCTCTTTGTAGGCAGGTGTGAATATTATGACGTGAAACTTATTTTTTGCTGAAATGGGGAATGACTTGAATTTTTTTGAAAGCATTGAATTTGTTTTGTTTTCCAAATGTGTTTCTTGCTAAAGTGTTTCGCAGAAGACCATTCACGGAACGTCAATAATTCCATTTTTGTTTTAAGAGTGGTTTTATAGATCGTATAATGATACTAAGAATATTGTATCGGGCCCGAGCAGTGCTCGGTGGTCGAAATCTGTTCACGATGTGACCTCTCGCACAAGCCAATTGGCTTAGTGCCATGGCTCGAGGCAGAAGTGACAAAAGGTTATATTTTAATACTTCGTGCAGGATTCGAGTAGCAGTGATAACCTAGTGGTTTGAAATTCAGTGTCACATTTCGGAGGTCTGGGTTCAAATCCTGGTACTCACCTCTGACTCGTTACGTGGATTGCTTAACGTAAAATTCAAATATCACTTCCTATAACGGCGGAGGATATGGTCGTGAGGAAATCTGCACACCTTAGAACATTATTCCTTAACAATCTTTACGTCGCAAACTACGAAAAAGCTAAAAAGTTAAATGCAAAATTTTACGACCCCTTCACTTTAAAACTATAGTAATAATTGAATAGTAATTTTTTCGAAACGAATCTTGTGTATATAGACCTAATTTTCTTAACAGATTGTGACCTCCGATCGAGAAAATACGACTTAGAGTATTTTATAAAATATATAGTATTTTCTAAAAGCTTTGCTGTAAAGGTCGAAAGAAGCCTTCAAATGCCAACTAACGCACTCAATGATCATGTCATGTTGCCAATTCGTGTTTTTTGCAACTAGTTCATAAATTAGCGACGTCGTACTCGAAGACAAATTGAAAATAAAGTGACATTTCAAATAAGCCGATTAGGCAAGTAGGAGGAAGGTTTTACTTTAATATTTCTCAAATACGACGTTTTCGTTTTTTCTTAATAAAAACATAAGGAGCTGTGTATTTTCTCAGTACAAAACATGGCCCAAGTAAACTGAGCAGCCAGCTAATATTTCCATTAAGAGCGGTTACGCAAGACACTCGTATTTTCCATAGACATACATTTTCACGAGGCAATTCTCGAGGCTGAGATAATGGGAATTGAATGGGGCGGTTGCCAACGCCTGCCCAATTGTGCGCTTCCACACATTACGCGCGCTATTCTAGGAATACTCTCTCACTCTCACACGTACACATACACACACACGTACGCACACACACACGCGCGCGCACACACACACACACACACACACACACTTAGTCGTCAAATTATCGTACAAATGAAACGCTTATTTTATTAATGAAAAATTGTTTGATTGGGCAGTTGCTCCAGTGGTTATTCATCCAGAGGGTTATAGATTCGATTCCCACTCAGAAGATACACGTGTGCGTCGTGTGAGCAAGATTATTTGTGCTATGTCTAGGTGTTAAGCTAAGTACGGACTGCACTGTAACGAAAATCCCCGTATTAAAGTTTCCTGACAATGATTTTCGTAGTGGTTCGTTACAATCTGTTTTATGCCCGGAAAACAAATGTGCAGACGATATCGAGGTACCCATATTGATGAAGTCTCAAGTGATCATTCTAGAATGTAAAGTACAATAATATACAAAATAATACACACATTTTTTCTTTCATGTCTGCATCTATGGCGGAGTTTTAAAATAAAAATGAACCGTAATTTATTTTTAACTGTTCGAGGATGCTTATAAACTCCCCGTTTTCAACAAAAGGGGTACGAAAATAAGCAATGAAAATCAATTAAGGCCGCAAACTCCAAAGGCAAATTGCTTGAATAATTATTATTGAAAACTTCTGAGAGCGGCCGGTATATAGCATAATATTTATTAAACAATTACTTCAACCTGACCCTGAGTTAGTCATGAAATGAAAATGATGTACACGTTGTCATTGACGTGTATTTTAACAATGTCTTCATAATATCAACACGGTAATAAAACTGGCTCTCATTATATAACAGACTAGTAAAAATGTATTTAGTAATCTATAACCGTAAATAAATACGACTTCATTCACATATACTTTATTAAATTATAAAATATCCTCTTAACAATGAATTTTAAGTCGTAACTTTTATATGAAAAAAACAATACTAAATCCAACATACTGATAAAAACAGCCCTATTCATATAGTCTTATTCGATGTCTGCAGCAAACATCTTCTGTACTCGTATTCTCGTTTGCTACTCTGTTCAATACAACAATCTCAAACAGAACAGATTTGAGACGATGCACAAATAACTAAGTTATAACGGTTTCAAGAACGAAGCAGTTTTCCTTTCCGGCATAAATATTTCATTTAAGTAATACCGCACATTTAAATCATGAGAGCCATCGAAAATAAAACTTTAAAGGCAACAGTTTTCAATCAACTTCATGGAATCTAGACCCTTTAGAGCACTAAACTTAAAGAGCCTTAAGCACTAATTTGATTCTTCGAAGTGCCCAAGGACGGTCTGGATGACAAATTGGATTCAATAATTTTGACATATTTATGTCTAATAAACTATAGCGTTCAACCCGCCATAAACATATATTATAATGATATAATACAAGTAAAATTACTTAATGGGCTTTTAAGGAAAAATTCACTACTTTTTATTCATTCGTTTTTATTAACTTTTCTCAAGTTTGAGAATTTCGCAAACTTCTAAACTTTCCAAAATTAATATGTTGAGGCCGATTTCCGTGATTTGAAACAATTAAGGTGCAACCCTTTTCGTCCCACTGTTGGGCATGTGTTCTCCTGCGATTACTGGAGCCTCGGAGCCTCTACTATCACACTCCAGTGAGTATAAGATAATTTAAAAATCACTACACAAAGGACTTCTTAGATTTAAGACGCACGTAAAGAAAAGTAGTTTTTCTTAATCCTCCGATAATAGTGAGAAGATTATAATGTTATAATCTACCACGCTAGTCATGTGTGGATTGGTAGTCTTCTCACACCTGAGACAGCTTTGTGGAGAACTCAGAATATAGGTTGCTTCATGACTTTTTCCCTTATCGCTACAGCGAGTGGTTCATGAAACGCACGTCACTATGTAAAATCAGAGACGCGAGCCAGTATTTGAACCCAGATCATCGGAGCGAAAAGTGAAGTCCAAACCGCTAGGCTATGAGTGCTTTATATAGTAGTGTAATATATACCAAGTTCAACAATACATGACGTGCAGGCGCTGGATTTTTATGCTTCTTTCTTTCTTTTCTTGTTAATTTTTCTTTTCTCCCCATAACGCTTAGGTTAGCCGGCTCCTCGGCGCTCGTTAGTGTTACTCGTTATAGAAATGATACGATGTTTCTAAAACTGTTCAGTTCACTTGAATTTTACAAACTCAACAGAACGTGTCTTAAAACTGATGTAATAAAATTGTATCGTTTAACAAATATGAAAACGATGAAATCACAGTCCACGAGAGCGAAAAGCTACAAACTGCTTCCTACCATCTGTAACGGAGAAGACGAATCTAATTTACAACTAAACTGAAATATGTATGAAACCGAAACCGGACCATGGCTACAAAACAGTGCTAATCATCAGTATCGACATGTGTTATTGAACTCAGAAAGTAATCGTGATAGGTAAGTCTTTCATATTTCAGAGTGCGTCGGCAGTAACAAATCGTGTTCCTGACTCGGTCATCGTCGCCGAGTACGAGACGTTGGAATCGAATTAGAATCCACTTTGCAGCTCAAAAGATTATAGACGCCGAATGTGATTGGAAATGGTCAAAGTTCTCTCCCGACCGACACGAATGTGAAACTACGATTGTTTAATCAACATTTGGAAATAGAAATCTCACATTCACTTCTCTTTAGTTCAGTTTTTGGTTTTATTAAATCCAAATAATATTTTTGAATTCTATAAAAATACAAGGACGACTCTAAGAGTGTCGTGAATATAGAACTAAAAAGCACTATAAGATATTTTCATTTTAAGATATTATGAGATATATCAATTTAAGATATTTTCACGACGTTACTCAATCTTTATAGGTATTTTAAAGCACAAAACAGAATATCAATTACATATTTTGCTTTATTGAAAATGTGTTCTTTCCATGTAAACCTAAACAAGCCGAATTTCGTAATCTCAGTAAATTATTAGAATTTCATTAATACTACCAATACAACAGCAAAACGCTTTAAGTAAATCGAAAATCATTTTCATTGTTTAACGATGAACCGGCGGGGATACTTACTTCGCAACACGTTGCCCACCAGAAATTGCTTTAATTCAGTTCGTTTGATATCGCCGCACAATAGTACCGAGCGCCAGTATAACACGAGCCTTCAGGACGTTTGAATGCGTAATTTACTTAAAACGGAGCGCCACCCCTCATCAACGTGGCATGAAAGGGTCTAAATAGGACATTCGCGGCTGAAAATATTATGGAGATGTGCTTCGGATTCATATTTACCTGGTGTCCGTGGCGCGCTGAGGGTGAATTGCATTTATTTCATGGCTGACGGACTCGTAAATTATTGTGACCTTTTAACCATAATGAACAAGCTTTTCGAACGGAACCTCAACGACTGAGCATTTTTGATGATACTAGCTTTTGCCCGCGACTTCGTCCCGCGCATATATTATTATACAAATAAACCTTCCTCTTCAATCACTCTATCTATTTAAAAAAACCGCATTAAAATCCGTTGCGTAGTGTTAAGGATTTAAGCATACATAGCGACATAGGGACACAGAAAGCGACTTTGTTTTATACTATGTAGTGATTTAGCAAGAAATAAATTGAACTAGTATTCGCTCAGCGGTCAATGTTTGTTTGACAACGACAATATGAACGTAAACAAAGAGTTCCATTTCATTTCATTTTTAATGTCATTGTAGCATTACTATTCGTACATATGAATATTTGCTTTACTTTACCAGATCTCACACTCGTTCGTACGCGTAATAAGCCTAAAAGCTTGTACAAAGTTTTCTCTTCGAGCATTAAATATATAGATTATCACCATGACAATTGACACAAATTGTACTTGTAATTCCATATTATGTAAACGTTGAAGGCAAATATATATTTAGGTTATCGATGCGCACCACTTCGGCGCCGCGGCCGGGAGCGGGAGGGATGCGGGCACATTACGGGAACCGATCCGAGTTTACGAATACATGCCCACACTTAACTAATGCCGCGATTCTCCAGTTACGTGTTTCTGTTGTAACACGGATTAATTCTTCTCGTGATTCAAGGCCCGATACTTCCCGATCTGACGCCGTAAGATTATTCTCCCGATAACAAATCGTTGTAGCACGTTATTGTTGATTTGATTCAAATGCATTAAGGGTACAATAAACATTTATACTTTTATTGTGTCATATTGAAAGAAAGAAAGAATAAATTTAGTTCGCCCAGTAGTCAAACAGTAGTTACAAGTAAGTTAAAATGAAATAAAATAAGTAAGTTTGCAAAGATGTTGGTAAGCGAAAAAGGGCCACACTCACCTTACGCCGTGGCAAGGCTACAGCCACCGATTTGTCTTTTAACGTGCTATTATTGGTTGTTTACAACCCCACCACATCCCCATCACACGTGACTGATTCTCCATATGATCAATTCACAATCCACCAGTCGAGCTATAGCAAATCAAGTGGTTTCATTAAACGTACACTAATACCTTGTCGGTTTCTCCGCTGCGAATTTGCTTTGTGCGGAGGAATTATTAACATGCCAACTCCACACCCCAACCGTATATGGCTACATATGTGATGTATCGTCTCATTGTATGGAGACATTTTTGTAATAATCAAGTTTCATGTGACTTACACAAAGCTATGTGTTGCGTTCGCACAATTAAAAATGAAACTTACTATTTTTTTTAACCAATCGACATTATTCGATATGATGTAGTGACGAGACGGCATCGGTATCATTTTTACTTCGATTTAATTTGATAGGGCATCGGTAAAGCAAACTATCGTGGCATGCATCAGTAAAAATCGCTATGAAGGCTCGATCACATTATTCTCGTCACTACACTCGAAACACGCCACCAAACCGTCGGTTAAGTGGCACTTCGCATTTTTCGTAACAATTACATTAGGCGTGCAAAAGATAAAGTTACTCGTTCGCGAGGGAAGCACACGTAATTAGTATGAAGCAATAAACCAGCGCGGCGCCTACGCGATTCTTTAGTATTATTATCTAAAATTTGTTTTCACACTTTCATTGTGTCGTTTGACCGTTCGATGTATTTCTTCTTTGATATGAATCGAAACTGTTACACCCTAAAGTCGTATTCATTTTACACGAGCTGTTTAAAATAAAACAAGGAATCGCCCGCTTTAATGTTAACGATGCCTGTAGCTACTGAAGACGATCACTATCTAATATGTACTTACAGACTAAAATTCAACTGAGAGTTTAATTTACAAAATAACAAATGGATATTCGCAGCTCGAATCGGCAAAGTAAATGGATGGGTGTTTACAAAAAGGGAATTAAGACAAAGTGGGTTCGCGGCGTCTCGTCAATCAAGCCGCGACGGCGCGGTGTCGGCGGCGGCTCCCGCGGGCCGCTCGCGACTCCTGCCAACTCATCGTTTCTCCCCCGTTTGGGAAGAATTTGTTTTTTTGCAACAAAGTTTCAACAATTTTGTAGCTGCGCTTTAATCGAATTCTAATTTAATGTTTTAGACGATGCCTTTAAGCGCCGACTTTCTTGAAATGTAATACAAGAAAAATTTAAGATGGTTCAATAATACTTTATAAAATTTCATTTAACAAAAAATCTTTTGGCGTTTTCTTACCGACCATTCTCGGGCTGCCAATCATTGTTCGCTACTGAAGACTTTGTTCAAACCGGACGTTGTTACCTGTAGGTATATTAGGAAGATAAATTTGACGCGAGTAAAGCCAATTTCGGGATATCGTAGGAAATCGTTTTTCTCCAGTGGTGTAAGATTCCAAGTCATCGATTTGGAAACTCAAAGTTTGACAGATTGCCATACGACTGAAGCAATTCAGGCCTCTCGCAGTTTGGCAGAGATCCCCGCCCAGCTTTGCGACGTAAAAAGAGTTACAGCCACGTCTGATGGCTGGAAGAAGACAGCCAAAAACAGAAGATACAATAGCAAACACTCATGCAATTAAACCTTATTGCATTTCAACACTGCAGGCAATACGACCTGTTTCATAATATTAAAGGGGCATGCAATAAAACCACTTTGAAAATATAGTTATGAGTAACATTTTTTTTAAAAAGGAGACTCATTTTGTATGATCTAAGCGCCCGCGACCGCGGCCCTCTAGTCTTATTAACTAATTCAGCGGAGAAGATCTCTTGTAATTGGAGAATTTACTTAGCCTTTTTACATTGGCATTCCGGCCGCGACTCCGGCCGCGCGCTCGGTAACGGGAAAACTTTCAAATATTCATAGCTAATCATGTTATTACTTTTCTGTTTCGTTCCACGATGCTCATTATTTTATTTTGCGGGAAATAATTTTGGAAGATATCGGTTCAGCATCCTCCAGCGTCAAAATCAGTAGGTACCTACCTACGTTTCTATTTATACAAGGTTTAATTTTATTATTATTATACCGTTACCCCAAGTAACTACCCATACCCTTACAGATAATAATTTCCAATATAAGGTTTAATAGGTTCCAGAACGTTATTTTTAAAACATAATTCACAACCAGAAAATCCAGAGTACGAGTATCATTTCACAAAAAATGGACAAACACAATTAATACACGGAGCGACACAAGTTTTACAAAGTAAATGTACAACTAACCGATATGTCGCCAACAGGACATCGATCGGGGTTGTATCCCCGCAACGAAATAATCGAATTGAGCGTCGATTGAATCCACTGCAGAAAATACTGCTCATTTGAACCGTGGTTCGGCGACACATTCATTCGTGCATGAAGACGGCGAGATGCGATGAAATGAATTCATTAACAGGATTGTTATGTTAAAGCTGCACAAAAGTGTGGTACACGCGAGCCTACATATATCTACATGAACACACGCGCGGGAAACTCTGTGCGTGCGTAATAAACAGAACGTATCTGTAAACCTTTAACTCACTGAGGATTGTAAATCAATGTAAATGAAAATAAAATTTATCTTAAGTCTATCAGCGAAAGCTCGAGAAAACAAAAAAAATTCAAATTATTATTTTCTACATAAATTGATCTTAACCTTAAGGAAGTGGGTTGACTCGTAGAGATTGTCTATAAGTGTTAAGTGCTATCATTGTATGAAACAATAAAGGATAATGAAATAACAACTAAATATTCTGAAAACGAATCTCGACAAACTACAGTTATTGTTAAGATCGTTTAAATACCAGACGCGGTCTCTAATACTCATAGCTTAGTTGAAAACGCCTGTTGAGTCAAATTAACAACTCATAACAAACTGACAACCTAATAACGCAAATAACCTGCGCCAATCCCCAATCTCAACCCCCAATTCGGTCTGTCTGTCAAACCGCATGTGACCATCGTGGCAGACTACGTCGCTCATATTTCTCTTTCTGAGAGGAAACTTGACGCCACCACCGGATCGATAATACGGCTCAGACGAAAACAGACCGAGTGACCGAATAGAGATCTCTTTTTGACTCTCTACTAGATGATTGCGGCTTCATTGCTCGATGGTTTCGATCGCTGCTGATCGTTTGTCGCGTAACCACTTGCTCTACGACATGGATTTATCCCGTTGGGCGTTATTGTGCTTCTTATATTCGAATTTTGGAACTACTTTCCGGGGATCCATTACAGGCTATCGAGTGAACCTTTCCCAAGTGGCGTAATGAGTTGTGACTCATTTTTTTGTTCGTCGTCGTCTCGTTTTCTCGGATAAAGATGAGCTCGTCGCAAATTGTGTCCTCATTAGTTATAAGTATTTTCGTACGCCCTTTAATATTATTTCTTTAAATGTATTCACGAAGGCATGTTTTTCTTTTTCATATATTTGCTGAACAATCAAAGTATTGAGATAGTTTTTTCTGATGTCAATATTAGTATCTGCAAGTAAAGTAAAGTTGAACATCAAGAAAACCAAGCAAACTAATTTTTTTTTTATTATCCGATAATATGTAATATTAAACAGAACTCTTTTAATTCACTAACATCTCGAAATGAAACTTTAGCTGCCGTTAGTTTAGCAGTGTTATGATTACGAATGAAAGTGCGATACAGTCCGGGTCTAATTAACAAAATCCAATCGGTGAGGCCACCGGCGCCATTGAAAACTTGCGGCGCCGCTAACTGTATACACAAATTTGACTGAAATTCTCGTTAAATTTCACGAGAGGCGCAATTTAAAACCGAAAAATTAAAATCTAACGTGCCTCGGCGGGCACGGTATTGAAAATATGATATCCAAAGATGTGGTTTTTGCTTCCATCGTTGCAGACGTCTGTACGTCTAGCACCTTTGAAGTGTAATATGTGAAAATATCAACGCTTTTTAATATTCTAGAGAGCCGATTCATGAGGAAGCTTTCATCTGCATAAAGGACATTTGATTTTGATTTGTTGTTTTATGTGGTCCTTAATCAGTACTTTGGACGGGCATCGCGCTGCCTCATGACTTCAAACAGGAAGGTAAAACCTCATTTGTTGGTGTTAATTTGCTTATTAAAATTTTATTATTATACCATCACGCCAATTCTCTAACGGGGCAGGCAGAGAGCATCGAGTGTCAAATGTCTCTATCCTTACAGAACAGTCGTGGAATAAATTTTAAATGCTATAAGACTAACTGAAAGTTGAAATAAAATTCGTGTAAAGCCGCTCGGCTCGCAACGTGAAAGTTGAATGTCATAGAATAAAAAAGTTCAGTTCAGTTCATCCCTGTTACTACGACTATTTACTCACTACACTAGGTAGTTTGCGACGCTATTCGCGCACGTGACTTATCAAAATAAACTCGGCTCTTCGTTTTGTTGTAAAACTAACACGATCAGTGTCAGCATACAGAACTAGAATCGAAAAAGGCAGACGGACACACGTCACAGTCACGTTTTCCAACTGGATCAATTTGTCGGTTGATTGGAGTCGGTCGGCCGCGATGGACTGGTAGGTGGACGTAGCGTCAGGAATTAAAGGTTCAACGCCAAACTCGTATGTATAACCTAAAAAAAGGATTGGCACGGTCCGTCATAAAGAGCGACAAGCAATTAGAGAATCGCTATGAAAATGTTCAATAATACTTATTTACATCTTCAAACAAACTAATCTGACGCGCATCAGAGTTACATGTTAAGCTATCGTATCCATTAATCCATACTAATATTATAAAAGCGAAAGTAACTCTGTCTGTCTGTCTGTCTGTCTGTCTGTGGCATCATCACGGTCA
>DWDX01004426.1:0-11718 GCA_018245675.1 Agara michaeli | reverse complement strand
AGAGAATGTCTTCAAATTTAATTTTTTTTTAAATTTAGCTGCGGTCGATTTTCGACCCCTAGGCGACCACTAGTAATTATAATTTTGCATTCATATTTTGGGCTGTTTCAAAGCTGGCTGTGCTTACCTTGTGTTTATGTCAGCGACAGGTAATAAATACCCGTTGGGTATAGTGGAGCTACCAATTTCTTAAATAACTACGATAAATAAGGGAATCAACACGAATACGATGAATAAAATGACAACCAAAGCATGTCATGCTCTGCTAAAGGAAATTTTATTATGGGCGGATTTCTCCTCCGTCGACCATATTTATCAGTGTATTACATAAATATGTATAGTCAATAGATAATCAATTTGCAACGTTCTTCAACCGGACATTTTCAGTGGTACTTTATATTAGAAACATTTCTACAAATAAAATACTATGCTTTTTTACTTAACAAAAACATTTAATTTCAAAAATACATTTCTTTTTCTAAATATATAAAAATATATAAATGTAATGTTTAAGTATCTCAATAAGTGAAAACATAACACATGTTTATATTACATTCGAGGTAGATATACCTAATCTGAAAAAAGTTAGTTTGCGATGCGATACAATAAAATTCATCTTATGCAATAATCATATAAGCACTAAAGTTATCTTAACTATTATATGAGTACTAATCTACCCCGCCAATACCTTTGGCAAAACAACGGAAATTTTAGGAAGTACTTATTTTATTTATTATTAATGAATATACTTAAAGTAATTGTATCTTTGTATATTAAGGTATTAAAGCAAAAAATCTGATATAACAAAGTATAACAAGGAAAATACATCCGAAAATGTACTTTACTAAGTACCTTCATATTTAAGTAAATTAATTAACAATAAAGAGTATTGAATAAAGCAACATTAATAATCTTCGTTACATGCGGTGCATGAACACGTCGTCATCTGGTGGGCTTTCTACTGTGACCACTTTTGGAGCATCTGAATAATAGAATATACTGTCTAAAAAATATTAGGGCATAATTTTAATAAAATCTATAAATCTATTAGGTACTAACCTACTTGTCCTACTATTTGGTACGTGTTGAAACATCTATAGGGTTCATCTTGGATAGTATCACCACTATACCTATTTATACGGTAAATCAGTAGTTATAGTATAAATATGTGTTTCGGTGTGAAGTTTGTCGATATCGGGCCACGTGTTTTCTAGCAGTGGCTATCGATGTCTGTCGCAGGTGTAACAACACATCCCTAGCCAATTTCCAATAGAACAGATACTAACTATTAATCTACACTCATACTAAGATGCAATATCGGGACTAAAATTAATGTTCCATTCCTACCAATTAACATGAATTCTAATAACTCGCAAATTAACTGACACTAACAGTCTTAATTTAACAGTCTTGTTCGAGGTCGCATCTGCATCTTTTTGTCTTTATTTCTTCCTTTTTGTTTTAAGCTTTTGTACGAGTTTAACCGTTGCTTAGAAAGCACTAACAAAAATACATGACTGTCTTGATTTATTTTCATTTAAGAATTTTATCTTTGCTTGAAATTTATGTTGCACATTTCAATAACCAAAACTGGTAGCTGATATTATTCATCTAGGAAGGAATGTTAAATTTCAGAATGAGATAACAAAATTTATAAATTATAAAATACATTTACAATTTTACTATGCAAGTACTTGCCATTAATTAAATTCATGGATATGAAAAATATTTTGAGAAATGGGTATCCAACTATTTCTCAAAGAGGTAGACAGAAAGTAAGGAATTATTCACGTGAAAAATATAACACTCATTTCAATATATATTATGGTCATATATAGTAAAATATCTAGAGATTCTACCTATATAATATCTATGGTTTTTTGTAAAATAATAGAGTAAATACTTACCGTCTCGACTCAAAAGCCTCGGTCCTGTGACAGCGATACAAATGGCGCCCATCGGTGCGGACAAAATGACGCTCAACACGCTAACGGCCAATATAGTTTTTGCATAATATGTTTCATCGTCTACAGTATATCCTGCTGATTGACCGCTATTTATCAAATCTAACGCTGCTGGTCCTAAAGCTGCCTGAAATACAAAATTAAAATAATTCCTCAATTCAAAATGGAAGGTTCGTAACTCTTCCATTCCATTAAGACATCGTGGCCACAGCTCATTCAAATATTTGAAAACAAATTTAATGGGAAACTGAAAAGTCGAGAGATTGAGTCGATTAACATGCACTTTGTTTGTACACCTGAACGGTAGCCTTGGCCATCCATGTAAGCCCAATGAAGAGTTTTTCTTTTCCATTCAGCCCGCAACCGAAACTGACTAGATATGTTGCAATAACTCGAAGCACCAAACATGATACCAGACATATTGCACCCATTTTTATAACTTCAGGATCTAATGCACTAATCTGTAAACAAAGAATAATCAGAAATAGAAATTTAATTTAATTTAGAAATTTAATACCAAAAAGATAATTTTAAAATGCAATAGGAATATTATTTGTTACCGTAATTTGTGCTCCAGTAAAAGCAAAGAGTATCGGCTCGAAAAATATCCACACGATTCTAAATAGATTACTGACGGGATTTTTATTTATAACCCAACCTTGTTTGTCCCAAAAATAGGCAGCTACAAAGCCAGAGGAGACTATGGCTAAAGGTCCTTAAAAATAATTTATAACTCATAAATTTCTTTCATAATTAAATATTTCAAAACGAAAAATTACACAAACTATGAACAATATTAAGCAGAGTTTGTGTTCAAACTTACCAGCACCGCTCCATCCTAACAAATTTGAGATGAACAGCGAAAAAAGGCCACCAAGTAGAAGAGTTAAAAACCTTAAGGGCACAACATAAATATCTCCTTTTTCGGGTATTACAGTAGCCAGTGTCCCCCATAACGATCCAAGAACGACGCCAGCTACAATCGACAGAGGACCCTGAAGTATAACAAAGACGCGGAAATAATGAAGATATATATAATACAATATTATTTCTATGATCAAAACACGATTAAAAATTAAATGGCAAAAAAAAAATTATTTCGGCCGTTACCTTAATAATATTGTACGTAGGTGAGCCAGTGGAAAACATTGCGTTTAAAATGATAGCAAACACGGCAACACTAATAGAATCGTCAATAGCTGCTGCGGCTAACACCATGGTCGGTATGCCTTTGGCAACACCGTAGCCTACGTCGCGCAATCTGAATAGGCAAGGCACCACGACGGCCGGAGACACGGAAGCAATCATGGAACCGAGAAGAAACGCTGCAAATAGTTAATCATGATTACTTTATTCATTATTCTCAAGCCAACAAATAAACAATGTATTCAAAGTGTGGTACAATTTTCAACTTTAATCGGAGAACAATGGCCTTAGCGGCATTTTTTAGCGTTAAGCACATTGATGTTTCTTTTCATTTTTGTATTCCTATATAGAAAAATCTTATGTAACTTTCGTATGTATGACTAAAACACGAATTTTCATATCATACCCCATATCCAAGGCAAAAACAATAAGAAATGTGTCGTGACTGCAATTGCCATGCACTCGACCAGCCATGGCAACAGGCCTAATTGAAGTACGGCTGCATAGTGTTTCTTTAGCACTCCCGCATCAAGCCCTAGGCCCGCTCGCATTAATATTACAACAAGTGCTACTTTCCTTAAACAAATAGAGATGAAGAATAATATGAATTGTTTGACTTTCAAAAGGAGATAATAAACAGATGGTCGTGTCGTATTATATCAACTGACATGTAATCGTAGGTTTTACTAATAACAATAGATTGTTGTACACTATTTTCCATACCTTAAGTCTTGGTTTAGTTTCCGATAAGTGTCTGTCATATGTACTAAGTGAAGATTTTGAAAAGCGATCCCCGTGAGTAACATGCCAATTAGAGCTGGCAAGGTGGTCACCTTCAGCCATATCCACCCCACCAAATAGGCGGCTATAACGAGTAGTGTCATGCTAAGTAGTTCTCCACTTAAAGACACAGGTTCACCAATTTCAGCATATAGGATGCCCCATACTAGGAAAACTAAAAATAAATTTGTCAGCAGTAGAATTCTTTACTTTTACGTACAATAATAATAGTTTCTTTGATTTACAGCAACTTACAAAACAAAATGATACATAGCTGTTGTGCCGATTGTCTGAATGTAGGAAATATAGGGAAAGGAAAAAATTTGGACCACCACTGGGGCTGCCACGAAGGCGTCGTATCTGGCTGATGACATCGGAGACAAAATTTGTGCCACCACCTATGTAGGTACATAACAAAACATATTTATTTTCTTTGCTTGATTAAAATTAATTCTACCTCAAATAAATGGTGATAGTATTTTGATTAAATAGCAATTCACAAAGGTAAATACAGGATTGTTAAATAAAAATGGTAACAACACGAATTCAAGCTTTTGCGATCATTTAATGTCTTAAAAACGTCTACTTACTTGAACGATGCGATTTCGTCACTGTGGTTAGGATTAGGACCTGCACATAAATAAATAAACGTTAGCTAAGATTTGTTAACTTTAAGTCTATTAATAAATAATCAATCATAACCAATAAATGCAACCTTAGACTTTTTTGGCTTTTAAAATTGGAGTCCTCACCACAACCAAATTATTTTTGTTCATAGTTATAGCAAACAATGCTGTTGTAACTATCGTATTCAAGAATATATTTCCGTGGAGATCAAGGTCGCAAATAGCAGCGTGACGTTTGAATCATAATATCATGTTTATTCAAAAGCGTGCGTATAAAAATTTCCCTACTAAAAACTATTGCAAACAACAGTATATTATGTGACATGAATGACCAGAAATAAAAAAATCTCCAACAAAATCCTAGATAAACGCTTGACTACGGTAATAAAAGATCTGTACTTTGCCATGTATGTGTTGAAATTTTCTATTTGTAACTATTTAATTTATTAGTCATCATCAACTCTTATCATTCCACTGTTGCACACGGATCTGAGACTGAGAAGACTATGCTATATTCGGTTCAGATAATCGAATACTAGTATATATATATGTACATATATTAGTATTACGGACACAAATTCGGCACAGTATCTAAAATATAAGATTGATTGGATATTTTGTTTATTTCTAGTCGTAATGCCATTTTAATATTAAGTATTTGATTAAATGTGAAATTATAGTGCTCAATACAACATTTAGTCTTTTATACTCATTATTAAATCAAAGCGTGCAGTATATAGGTAGGATCTGTTTGTTTTTACCTATAAATTCGTACACTCGAACACCTATAAAACATGAGAAATTAAAACAACACTGTTAGGAACAATATTAAATAAGCAGTCGGTAACGCAAAACATAAAATAATTTGTAAAAATCTAAAGTTTTATTTTAAACTAACCTACCTCTGTTATCATCCATGTCTTATTGCCTGTAGCGTTGGGGCTTTTCTGAAAAAAACATTCCATACGGCTTTATTCGAAATATCAATGTTTGTGTCATCAATGTAAAGAATAAATATTTGTCCAGCAAAGTAGAACATTTTCCGCGTAATGGTAAATCTACACGATCGGCGATCTCGGTCAGGAATTATTGTGGCATAAATGTGTGCATATACCCCTTATCTATGAATGTATGTCATCATCGTGTCAATTTTCTTTAATACCTAAGCACACGTAAAATAAATGAACCTGTCAAACTATTGATTTATTGCACCCAGTGAAATGTATATTAAAACGTGGTCAGAAGCAATATGACCAAGTTGTCATTTAAACAAAAACATTAATTTTTATTTTTGCCTACGGGAACCCCGACTTTAAGAGCGGCTTGCCATTTTGTACCTAATATCTAAAAGTCCTTGCAATATTATTTCCTTACCATAAACAGTAATATTGTGTACATAGTTTACTGATAAGAGTACAAAAGCAGCGATGTATCCTACTTAGCGAATAATAAAGCGGTTATTAAGGATTCATTTACCCTTCTTTGTATAAAGATTTACTTGCATTAATTAAAAGTATATATTAAAATCAACTACTTATAAAAATTAAATTTTACTACAATATATAGTAGCTATTGTGAATTATTTACGTAATGGAAACGATTATTTGAAAAATGAAAGACTGAATCTGCTTTTGCTCAATATCATTTCTCTAATCTCATATTTTATCTTTTTATCGGACGTTAAAATAGTTTGATCTCTGACATTATCTTAAAAGCGTAACTACTGGAACCTAATATATGTACAACTACTAAGAATAAAACACTACTAAACTTCTTGTTATTGATATAAAGGGGGCTAAGGATATTTTTATACGTGAAACAAACACAAAAAACGTTTTAAAACGTTAAAAAAAGTGAATCGAATAACTATATTAATGTTTTACATAATGTAAAACTTTTAACTGTCTTTTGTATCGTTTTATTACTTTACATAAAGGTTTTTTACATAAATTACTTTACACAATGGTTCAGAACACACTGCGCAATGTAAAAGTAATGGGAAGAATTGCTTCTACACTCCATATTTAACACATGGGTTTTGTTTACTCGTGCAAGAATATATTTGACTAAGTCGCTAGTTCAAGTAAACAATATTTAACCTTTAAATGTTGCGTTTAATTTAGGTGTCCATAGCTCTAAAACTCTACTTTCATTATTTACTTACTATTCAATAACAAAAACATTTTTGAACTAATCTGTCACCGATTAATAGCGAAAAATTTAAATACTTAAATAATTTTTATTTCACAACGACATTAAATGCTTAACCCTAAAGATAAATAATCGTACTGAATGAATTTCGCCAAGAATCGCAATATTTACGTAATATTTATTTGGATATAGTCACAGGCAGTTGGTACTGTAATATCAAGATGTAAGTACTGTAATGAATAATAAATGTAACATGTGAAGATTAAGTGAATTATGTTCATATTTTTTATTTATTTTATATTTTATACAACTTATTTTTGTGTGCATGTATACATTACAACACATTTAAAGCCTTTTCATTGTAAAATGTATGGGTACCAAACAGTTTTCTAATGTACTTGCAAAAAAAAATTGAAATCATACATATTCACGACGACGACTAAGAATTACTGACGATTTTTTATACATAAGTATACTGTTTCAGCCCAAAAAGAACTCTGATAACTGGCAAATACAGGATATTAACTTAACTATATTTTTATGAAATTGTTTAAATAAAAAACAGAATTTGAGATAAACATTAAAATTATTCTGTCTATTTGCATTTATTAAGTCATAATTTTAAGTTAAATGTGTTTGAAATAGAAGTTAAATAATGTGCCGACTTAATAATTCATTGTATCGTTTCGTTTTACGCGCTGATGTTACAATCCAATATAGGCGTCCTTAATCTGTGGTAAATACTGCCAACCAAATAAATTAAGCTGTTATTATGTCAAATTCTTAATAGGTATAGGTATAATAATTTAATAAGCAAAGAAGTATAGGTACTGGCATAGGCTTTAGTACTAGAGTTACAGTTAATATTATGGACGGAGTAATCTATTCCATCGAAATAATTACTAAAATACAGCAGGTAGTAGTTATTGATAGTTAAAGTGAATTTACAACACACTTTCATGATAACCAGGGTGATGAAACATTGGACAACAATGTGTATATGGATATTATGAATGTTGTATTTAATAATTTATACAATTTTATGACTTACCGATTTATAATGTTACGAGTATTGTCACAAAACATAATTTTAAATAACCAATGAAATGAACACTGGTGTAATCATGTTTAATTAATATAGTCGGTGTACGTATATTTTTCATTTGGTTTATTAGCTAGTTAGTTAGCTACATGTCATTCATTCATTCATTACCTTCGTCAGCGAATGACTGACCATGTGACCGTGACCAACCAGACCAGACTGATTTTCCAAGCCGCAGGAGTTTTATTTTATTTCTTGTTATGCTAGTTTTAAAAGGTCTTTCAAGTTAGACTGAATAATTTTTATTCATTTTCATGAACAAATCACAAAGTTCATGTGTAACAATGGCGGCGGAATTTGACTATGAGCTTTAGGGATAATGAGAGCAAGGTTTATTTTAATTTGATATTAATCCATTCGGTTACATCCTTTTTAAAAGCTCACCTCGACAAATGCCCGCAGTAGTCGAAGGATGCCAATGTATTAATAAATATTAAACAACAGTGAATCCGTATTTATCAATTGCAACCGAGAATAATTTTTTTTTTAACGTGAATATATTGATTTTTATTGTTATATACAATATTATAATTGTTGTTTGGATCCTGGCGTGATGGTATAATAATTGTTATGTCGTATGACCAAAATCTCTAATTTTAATGTGAAACTAGTTTTTATGTTTATGAAATATTCGTGTTTGATAAGCAAATAAATTTATAAATGAATATACCTACGTAATAACAAATTTATAGAATCAATATTTTAAACATAAAATGTGTTGCTAATATTATTGAACATATAATGAACTAATATGTGCCAAAGGACCTAATATGTAGCTGTTCGAAATTTTATATAATCCACAGTTAATAATCTGCTATCGAAAATAACAGTTACATTTTAAAACCCATGTATCGTAACAAGTTATTTTATCTATGTTTGAAGTAACAACTGTCATATTATTTTCTTTTTTGTAATTAAACCTTTTGTATCTATTACATCGTACGAGCAATCTAGCAAGGAGTAGCAGCAATGTTTTACATTAAAAAGTACGCTTATGAACTACTCAACTCCATAACGATAGATATGGTATTAACTGCTCCTCCTCATATCTATAAATTAGGTACTCTACTGGAAAACAATCGTTTTGGATATAGAAGCAGATGTAACAGTTTACTCAGCGAGTATTGATTTTGCACTAGGCATTATAAGAATAATTTTTCGGTCCAGTTATTTACACAGGATTATGTCTATCTATTCTAATTGCAACATTTTGTTTATTTGTGTAATTTACCTCATTATACTATTAATTATCATTTTTATGCTGTTAGATTTCTAGAGAAAGGACTTTTTACTGCATACGTACATGTAAAAACGCAGCTGATGAAAAGAAAATATAGATTTTTAAATCATACAATTTAACTGTATCAAAAGTTCATCGAGACTTATGCATGCAAGGCCATGTGCGTTACACTTTGGAATAAGTTGTTAAAATTCAACCATCGTTTGTTTGACTTACCTATAGTGACACAATTACTTTTTGACTAACAGAACTTATTCTTTTAAAGTCTCGTTGAATTTTGTAGTGATAGTGTGGATGGAAATAGATGTTGGTGTGGTTCAAGCCTTTCTCGATCGATCGACAGTTTACCGCGAAGTGGCGAACGAGAGCTACTTGCCTTAACCGTTGTAGTTGAAATCACTCGCAATGTAAAACAATGTCAAATTTAGTGGTCGGATTGACTCTGCCTGCCATTGTTACATATTAATAATAGCTGGATGATCAAAGTCCGTGGCATCGATTTAAAATAACGGACTATAGTTATAGTGTTCGGCTGAAAAGAAAGTTTGTTTTAAGAAATGAGTGTGATTAAATGTGTTTTTTTATTACCTATTTCATTTATAATAACAACAAATGTTGGTAAGTCTATCGTGATTAAAGAATACCTAGCTTAGGTTTGAAAATCAGTAGTTTTAACTTAAACTTTTTAATTTAAACGCTACAATCTATGTAATATAAAATAGCGTTAACATTTTTCTTCTACATGTCTCCTGTTAGTGATCCGTGAAAACTACGTTTTTCATGTCTAGACATCGTTTAAAAACTAAATGTGAGTACAGTTTCAACAATGGGGAAAGACGAAGTATTTCCCATTCCAATAATTACACACGATTAACGACCTCTTTATACGAAAAGAAAGTTTAAGACAGGCAGGCTTGTGACTTAGATCTTGCAGTATTTAAAAAGCACAATAGCTATCCAGATTACATGATGCAAAATTGTAGAAACGTGATTGGGGACAATGACTAATATAGGTTTAAAGGAAATAAAGTCATTGCTTACTAACCTGTTAATTACTTTTATACTTGTTATTCTAATAAAAAAATAAAACGGTAATTTAAATATTAAAATTTATTTTTATATGAGGACAATTAAATATATAAACTTACAGCCAAGGTATCATTTGCATATATCTGGCAGGAAAATCTTTTAAATTATAATATGTTTTTTTTATAATATACAACATTATGAAACGATCAGTTCCTAAAGCTTTAAATTTGTCAATAAGCAAATATATTGATCGATAATAATGTAATTTTATTGTTAATATGAGTTTTAATTCAAGTTTATGCATGCACCTGGCGACCCATCTCTATGCCGTGGTCAAGAATGACGGTGAAAGTGGAATAACAACGCTATACTTCACCATAATAATAAATTATCTCACAAACCAATCGCATGTTTTGAATGAAAATGTGTCATTTAGTTTTTTCTTTTAATCAACATACATTACTATATTACTAGAAGCTACATGGAATATTAAAAATATATGTATTATTCAACTAGTAAGGCTTGTATTAGGCAGAGTCATTCCTGTGTAGTTTTATTGTATAGCCCACTAAAAACATTATTCCACGCTGGTGAATTCGCGGGGACAGCTAGTCCTAAACATAAACCATACCTTTGCAGTGCTTCAAGCGGAAAGCAATTTGTTGTCTATGGTGGACTTCCGATATTGGCGGTGTATAATGAAGCGAGAGTGGCGGTGTCCTGATAGCGAGATCAACTTTTATTTATTTACACCGTAAGTATTACTGTATTGAAGCGCTCACAACTCAATGCTTGTACGATATTTAAATGTCCCGCTGAAAATGTGCAAGGAGGGAATTACTAAAAATTTCGTCTCTAGTTATGAGACTCGTGTTGCTAAAAATTGCAATCAAGAACTATACTGCATCTCTATCTACATACTTAAATTATTTACTGCACATTATGTCTAATACATTACTTAAGGAATGTAGACACAATGTGATAATTATTACTGTAACCTTTTCTGAAAACTGCGTCTCAGATTGTTCAGAATTTATTTACCATTATCCCTAATATGGATTATCTTCACATGGTTTTCTATAAAACTTTGGGGCCGGAAGGAAATAAATAAACATGAAAAGTGTCGCCAGATTGATCTACACGTACCTATTGATATTTCTTTTTGAATAGGGAACATCCGTTTCAACAGTGGATAGATGTGCGACATTTCAACCTGAGGAAACACGGTTGGAAGCCTACAAGAAAGAATGTGCTCATTATACATGGCTTTAACGGCACTGTTTCAAAGACGCCAATGACATTTCTGCGTGATGGTAAGTTATGAATGTATAACTGCTTTTATAAAACGTGATTAGCTACCACCATATATACCTGTATATTACTGGTCATGAGTCTTGACATGAGTTTATGCTTTGATCGTTCAGACGGCAATTATATTCGCGTGCGCGTGTTTTTTATATAATAATATTTTTATTAACTCGTAGCGTGACGGTTGCGCCATATATTTTAATAAAAATCATATCTTGTTAGAACAACTAGGTTAATACTGGTCAATCACGCATCAAGTTCCGGGTTCGATTTCCGGCTGCTCAGATCTGATTTGTGAATTTAGCTGTCTATTTTGGAACTGTTTTCTTTATGAACTTATGGGTGTGCACAATAGCAATCATAATTCAAAGA
>DWDX01004425.1:0-11720 GCA_018245675.1 Agara michaeli | reverse complement strand
CGTAACTGGTGAAACGTGGGGGTGTACTACACTCCTCTGCCTACCCCTTAGGGGATTACAGGCGTGATGTTACGTTTATTACTGACGAAAGATTAACATAATTACTCGGTACGGGACGATACCTTCTGTAACGAGTATTGTGTTTTTCAATCTTGCAATCGTCTTGCAACTTTATGTGCTCTATAACTGGTAGTATCTGCGGTGCTGGTCTTAAAAACATAAGAATAAGCAACATGGAGCATGTTGGTTGATGGTAGTTCGTGACTTACTGTGCTGGGGACAACGCGTTACGTAGAATGCCGTGTTGATCGTACTAATCTTAATACTCATTCATTACTCGTTTCTATATACTATAGCTAGGTCCTATATCCATCGGAACAAACTCCAAAGATCCGGAATATATTTCCTGACAATGTTCAAACTTCGCCCTCGGGAGCACCGCTGTGTTACAGAAGTTCACTTTCGAATTCTGTTTACGGAATTTTATAAGCTTTACCGCGTAGCCATTTAAGATTTTCTTAAAAGCGTTTTAAGCGATTTTTAACATTTACGTTGATGGTAATGTCCCCGACATATACGCTATTAATTTTCAAGATTCCGCTGTTGCACACCTGGGATGATCTAACAAAGTCCCTTTCTGAACTTCGCTTTTATAAACTTTGAGGTAAGAAAGTTATTGTTTCATCTAGTTACCGCACATATTTCCTACAGATACCAAACAAAGTTTGCTATTGGCGTGTACTCCAGCATATACTTTGTTTGCTTTCAATAAGGGCGTATTACACAATATGAGTTTTCTAAGAATCAATTTAAGTTAATTATAATCACAATAGTCATGCAATTACGTTGGAATATTTATTCTACTAGTATAGTTTTATTAGTAATGCTCCGACTACGAGAGTAAGAACTTAGATGAACTCGTACTAAACTATGTAGGTACTTTGACGTAGTTTACATTTGATATTCTTATTTTAATTTAATAAAACGAGAGAATATGAAATAAAGTATAATAGAATTTTCCGATTAGATATCATCGAGCTGAAGATGTAATCGTATCTGCATATGTACATGTAGGCTCGAGGACAATGCCTTTGTTGAGATAATGGCCAATTTACTACCGGTGTCTTGTAAGCAAGGGAATGCGGTGGGTATACGACGTGAGATTATACTATACATATATAACAATCGTTCCATTACACGATCATGGCTAATGACTGTTTCACGGTTCTATTCAGTATTTTGTATACCACTATAACACGATGACAGTGCTCTAACCGAGTTGTGTATCGATGTTCTGCATAATTTATATATTTATTTATTTGTTTATTTATAATCATACAATTACATTGCGTTGGAAAACATTACAGATTGAATCCAATGCATTGATTAACATTTATCCAAAAAGGAAGAATGAGATAAGAACGTTCGAAATTTGAATAAATAACTAATAAAAAGAACTATTTCATTACAGTTTTATCACAGTGAGTGTAAATAGATAGATAGAGGGAGAACTGAGTGGAAACGAGATAAATCAGCCACAAGATAAAGCATAGGTTCTCAAACTTATTTCTTCCACCGCCCACTTGATTCGTAAGCTAAGGTAGATTGGTCCTAAGTTACAAATGTTAGGGGGTAGTGGAAAAAGTTTTGACTCTCAAAGTGGGCGGTGGAAGAAATAAACTCTCTGAGAGTCAAAACTTTTTCCACTACCCCCTGACATTTGTAAGTTACCATCAATCTACGTTACCTTAAGCATCAATCCAGTTAAATATTGCTGTTTTTACTAAACGTGCTATGCATATTTTATTTCTTTGTTAAAATTTACATCATAAATTAACTTAGATTATATTTCAATTATTAGTTATACAATTTTAACTCAAATATCAGGAAAACCTAATTTTTTGCCTTTTTTAAAACGTTGAAACTACATTGTTTCAGTGGACTATTTCCAAATGCACGATATCGTACGTGGTTTACAAGGAGGCGTGTTCGCCCACTTTCCAAAACTTTCAGTTTCAAAATTTTGGATAGAAAAGATACATAATGAATGCTCTCCGAGACGTTCTAGTGGTGAAAGTCAAGATTATGGTAATTTTCTTAATCTGAATTTGACAATTTAAAAAATGCAAGAAGAAAATATAAAGCCCTCTATATCAATCTCCATTACAGAACAACGCAACTCAACTCAGCAGCCTATCAGTTCAAGACACATCTCTGTAATGACTCATAGTTCTGTAACTCGATTTTTTAGAAGATGTTGTCTGCTTCAGTTGAAGCACATGGGTTATTGGGTATTCTGGATGTAAAATGGCTATTTTTTCACGTAAAATATTCATGTGTAATAGAAAACGTGATTACAGCTATAACGATAGGTGATATTCAAAATATGACGTTCAAATGACTATCTTGTATGTAGGTCTTGAGTAACCGAGAACAAGCCACAGTTGTCTAGTTTGGTAGGATATGACGGTATACACCCTTATTATAAGAGGAAACCCAGTAGAAACGGTGGTACACTAAGAAATTGTTTAAAAATAAATAAATCTGAGTATGTTAAGATAAATAAAAATAAATACTGGAGATAAAGATAAATAAAAATAAAGAATGGAGTCTATTAATTAATAAATTAACGCGGAAGTTCCAATTGTACTGTATACAAGTGAAATCGTGGAGCAGAGCTCGGTAATACCGTAACTACAATATAATGGCATACGGCAAAAGTGCTTAAAGCGTTAGAAAGGTAGCGTCCGGGTTGTGTTGATTGTGGCTGACTCTTGACACAGATGTGGAAATGCGGCAGCCATGCCAATTTTGCGAATGATGATTTACTGAAAATAAAATACCGGAGCTTATTTTAAATGTGTTATATAAACCTTTTCCTATGAACTGTTTGTATGAAATCCCTGACTTATTAGTGTGAATAAGTAAAATGTATAATTTTTTTGTTATAGAACCTACCCTATTTGTAGGGTTTCAATTAAAAAATATAGGACTTTCGCCTGCTGCAAAGAAACGAATGAATATCGTTTAATGCTCCTTGTAAAAGTGGGTACAGTTGTTCTCGACATCTGCTGTAAACTTTTCCGTTGTAGCGTAGGCCGTGATAAATTCCCGCCGCACAACTTTTTTGTTAAGATTTGTGTTGAAAAAAAATCACTGTCGTCGTTGCCATTGTTCGCGGTTCAGTTCACGAATATTCGGGCTGAAGCATTTATCCCGATAAATCATAAAAAACCAGTTGAGTTCAGCTGATTTCGTGCTCAACTGAATTGATATTTTATTTCACAGATAAAATGACTCTCGAATGATGCGACGCGGCGCGTTTATGATGAGAATAAAAGGGTAATTCTTGTTACTGTAAACTGTTCTTTGATTTTCAATAATATGTCTATTTTGCACAAATTAATAAACGAAAAACGAATATTGTACAACGAATTGATTTAGCAATAAATACAAAGAGCTTTCAATCTAAACAGTATTCATTAAATGAAACAGGTTTTTGAAAATTGAGAGGTGGATTGAAAATATTTGGAAAAGGAAAATACTCAGCGAGATACAAAGGCAAGTAAAATGCCTAGAAGCAAATGAAGTAGGAACGGCGAGCGGAGTTCAAAGGCGGTCCTATCGGGAATCCCAAGAAAAAATAGAAAAGGGGTTGAATTTTCGTGAAGACAGGACGGGGCGCAAACGCTTAGCTTTATGTTTATTCACTTCTCTGTATTTCATTTCATTTGAAAACGTCGTCGATTCTTAACGACTGATGTATTTCCTAACGTGAATTAATTTCAAGTTACCAGTACGACTATATATATTTCTTTAAAGTTATTTAAAGTGAAAATCACTTACTTGTATATTTATTTTTAATCTCTCCTAAAAGTTGACGTCTGTGACTCAACAAACGTAGTTAGAAGTGACACCCTTTGTCACATACTGTTATCATTATCGTCAGATGTTTTATGGTTGTGTTGTTATATTGCAGAGAAAAAGATATTTCATTCCTATCTTTACTTAGAAAAGGAAGTGTTGTTAAAATGACTTGTCTATGGATGTTTATTAATTTATTCGCAGAATTCTAACTTACACCGTTCATTTTCATATATTGCTCAATTGTTATACTTACTAAAATCATGGTTTTTTTTTCGACCTAACCATAGGAATACTGGAGTACAAATCAGCTAAATGTGGGAAATGTTACCAACTCCAGGGGGAAATTCCGGTAAGAAAATACGGGCCTTCAAATAAATGTGAATAAATAGGGCTTACGGGATTAAGGCGGACTAGTTCTTTTATACATTCGTCAGCTCGCCGTCCTCGAGTATTAAGTCAAATTTGTCTATAACAATATTTGTAAAAGAAATAACATTTGGGCGCATAAGCCAATGTCCCAACGCACACGCAGTGGCTTCAACCAGAGCTGATTTGATACGGCAGGTAAGTGTAGGTTGATACGTCAATATTAATTTGGGTATTGATAACGGAAAAGACGAAACAATATTATGTAACGATATATTTCTTATCAAATATTAAATATTGAACACTAATACTAACAGAAATATTTACAACTATATTACACTAATACTACAAATATTTACACTAATACTAACAATTTAGTGATAGAGTTGTGTGGTTATCGACTTGCATTATTTAAACTAATAGTTAAAAGGGAAACTCATGTTGCATCTACAGGGACTAAATGGAATCTTGAAATCAGTTAAATTTTATACTCATGTTTCATTTGAAGCAACCACACAGTCTACATTTAACTAAGCGCAACAAATTACCGAAGTCGAATGGCAAAGTACCGTCATATTTACTTTTTTATCCCATGAGCTTTCAGTATGACAAGTTGCGAGCTACTTTAATCACTGTTGTTGGTTCACAAATTATTTTTCTTTGTTTCAATAATATCTCTTCTTCTGACATTAATGTAGAGTTTGATCATTTGTTAAGTATAATATAATCATTAGTTATTCCATTCTGACCACTGGCAGGTTTGATGTAAGTGACAAAAACGTAGATAATTTGTAAAATCGCTGGATGCAAATGCGTATTGATGTTATAAAAACAAATTACAATAATACCAGATATATTATCGCACCGTACCGCTGCTAGAGATAAGAAAATGTTCGCGATTAAATAGAATTTTAAGTGGAAAGTTGTAGGTACCTAAAGTCTTAATGGGAAAGTTGGAGCCAGCCGAGATCCGAGAAGAAAATTGGCGGGAAGATTGTTGTGGGTTTGGAACTCAAACGGATAAAGACGGGATAATTTTTATCTCAGAAATGCTTGTTGTAATTTATGTTCGAAAATTCGTAAGTTTCGGGATTTGTTTACAAGCTTATCGGGTGAGCGGAATATCACACATTTTATGTTTTAACGTTCGACCGTGGCCTATTTTTTCAACGCTTTTATTGTACTTTTATTAAAATGGAAATTTACCCAAATTATTTATTTCATAATTGAGAACAGCGGAAAATAATACATGAGCGAAGCTTACATATGAAACTGGTACTGCATATCTCTTATCGAGATCTGTCAGTCGACTTAGGATAACGATTATGTAATGAACAGACAATAATGTTATATAAAAAAAAAATCGAAATAGGTCCACGCAGTCCAGAGTTATGAGGTAACAAACATAAAAAAAATACAGACGAATTGAGAACCTCCTCCTTTTATTGAAGTTGGTTAAAAAGATGGTAGGGTCAATAAATAGGTGAAGTACCCATACGTAAGAATGCTGTCTCGCATTAAATTGTTTTTATGTACAACGATAATACTAAATAGTTTGTTATGCAAGTCTCTGTCTTCGAAACCGGCGTGTATACATGAAGAGAGTGATGAATGTAGACGAAGCGCGTCAGGTTGGCAAGGACAGAGATATTTGGCAGTCGGTGCTTTCTGCCTACCCCGTTAGGGACCTGGCATGACGGTAAGTTGTTGTTGTTGTTGTTGTTATTGTTATTGTTATTGTTATTGTTGTTGTTATGCAGTAATCTTATCAAATACTAAGTAACTCATATAGGTAAGTATTTATAGTGCTACAATGTATTAACACATACATATAAGAGTAAATTTTAATGATATAAAAATAATAACAGGACATAATTTAAATTAATTAAGTATCTAATGTTATAATGAACTTTTATTTTTGAAAAAGATCTCGTGTAGTCGTAATTTTATTAGCTACGTAATACAGTATCTACGCGACTGTACATAGTTGACATTTGACGTAATCGTGATGACGCAACCGGAAACCAACTCATGCAAGTCAGATGAAATGGGTTTCGAATTCGAGTCCTGGACGGGAAGATATCGAAATGTCTTACAACTACATGAATATCTATCGTCGATGTATCTTATTGTAAGCGTTGATAACACCCATACAGAATCCCGCTAAGCGACTCTACGGGTTTGGCATTATTTATTATTCAACGTGACGATGAATGTACGTATTTAAATTGAACACGTTTTGTGTTGTGAAGCATTATTTATATACAAAATAATATTACATTGTAGTAGTCAAAAAAAAAATTGAGGAAACACAAATTGTTGAATGCCTTATTTTGAAAAGGATAAAGAGAGAACTTGTCTCTCCTAGATATTTACTGGAATTTGTAAATGTATGTATTAGCAGAGTTTGGGTTTAAGAATTTTGCTAGAACTAAACATTATTTTAGTTATTGTTACTTTTCCTTTTTCTCTGCCCGCGTTTACTAAACAGACCTCATCCAGGCAACCAAAAATCAGTGTCATTAATCTTAATAAATATTTTAAAATCACATCGCACTTTATCTATTTCGAAATTCGTTTGAAAGCAGACATGTATTTAGGATGTTTAATGTATTCGTATCTGTGTATCTATAGCTTTGTGGTAGATTGTCGATAAATTGTAATCTCCTTTCATCAGTTCCTCGCTCGATATGCTGAAAAACCTGTTTCTCTGAGAAGTTCATTAGGAGCAGCACACGGTCGGCGAGCAGTCAGTGGAACTCGCGCTCGACCTAATTAGTGCTATACCACTATTACTCTATGTATTGAGAATTTTTTTGTTATCATTAGTTTTACACAGACCCCCCGCCGATCATTCTAGTCCGCGTGTAATGAAACTTGAACATGTTGCAATTAGTATCGGATAAAACATTGATAAATTCGAAAATATAAGGATTACATGCCCCTGAAGTGGAAGACTAGAAATTAAACTAGGGGCTGGAAATAACGTTAAGCTACGTTATTCACGGGGATTGAATTACTCTGGTTATAAAACCGATTCATTGCAAAAGGAAAATCTAGATTTGAAAATAAAACCAGAAATGAACTGAATATGTATAAATGGCAATTTATGCTTATAGATTATGTTTTTTTAATCCGCTTGCGACTTTAACTTCTCATTTAACGTATGTTTGCTATAAACAACGTTTGAAAGCGCTGTCTTTTTGAGATAAAAATGAAATAATTTTTCACCACGAAATATCACAGATTCCAATAAATATTTGGTTTTAGTGCAATGTGGAAAATTTTAAATGAGTTCCTTTATAAAAAAGAATTAAGTTTAAAATTATATGAAAAACACAAAATAAAACAGCTAGGTTATATTAGATCGTCGACCTACTCACTATTCTGGACTGCGGCAGTGTGGGATGTAAACTGTAGAGCTCGAGGAATATGCAGAGAGGAAACACGATAAGAACCTTACGATACGTCAAGCGATCAAGCCGCACCCACATTAACCTACCAGGAAAATAGGACTATTTGTGAAATCATTCATAAAACGAAGTTTTGTTTGTATGAAACCCGTGCTTATTCTAGAAACTAAATTAAACTGCCTTGCTATTGACATCTATACCTCGATAGTACAATAATAATTTATACTTAAGTGATTACATTGTCTAATTATTACTATTTCATCATTGCTACCCAAAGGCTATGGAATGCCTTTACAGATTATGCTTGGAACTTTAGCTGTATACAGAAGATACAGGATGTCGCAAATTTAATTTGAATTTTGTGAATGTGTATTTTAAAATAAGGTATACAATGTACCTAATCAAGTTATAATCACATAGAAGCAGATTATCCCTTTCATCGGCTTAAATCACGCAGGGACCGAGATACAATGGCCGAGGAAAAAATTGTCGGCACTCTTTTTAATAAACTGTAGGGCTTTATTAAAATTGCACTTTACAAAGCGTATAATGAAAATCAATTATGGTAATTGGATCGATTTAGATCACTTGATTATAAACTAGCTAATGGTCTACGATGTCTGGATAGGGGAGCGGCCACGCCGACGCGGCTGCGGCGTCCTGTCAAAGTGACACGAAAACAAGGTAATGAGGGTAAGGAAAAAAGCACTCAGTGATAACGTAATTATACTCTCTTAAATGTGGAGCCGCTCCTGTTGAGACTTTACGAGTTCATCTCTTTGTATTCGTAATCTTTTCTTTTACTTTATTTACCCATTCGATGGAGTGGAGTGGATGGAAGCCTATACATGCTAGTATTTATTAAGAATCAAAGCAGCCAAAATAATATCCATTATTTTATTAGTATTACGACTTATGCGAGTTTCCTGTAACTAACACCACCACGTAATTTCATCGTAATCCGCAAAAATCTTACTAACTCCAAACTCCACTCTGACTACAAGCGCAATATTTGTCTATATTGCGTTCATTCGGACCCGTGGGGAATACCCGGGCAGCCCCGTGGGTAGATAGTGGGATAAGTATCGTGGTTACAACCGTGGAACGGCTTCGCTACTGAATCTTGAATATTAAATTCTTGCCTCTATAAAATTGTGCTAATATTTAAAGATTGTTAATTTATTGATGCTTTTTTAATGAAAAGAGCAGGTAGCAGGGACTAGTGGCCGCTGTCTTCTAGGGACATCTGTAATGAACCGCCTATAGGGTGGATTGGGCCTGTTAGGATGAATTAATAAGATCTTCTGTCAACAGAAATCATTTCAAACAACGTCTTAGAAAAAAGTATACCTGCCTACGTAGTTAGTTTTTAGTTTAACTGTCTTTCGGTAGCGGCGAGCCTGGCCGCAAGCCAGACATAGTAGCCGACTTGGCTATTTGTCCGCTTTTATTTCATTTAGATAACTTCTACTCGCTTAAATGTTAAGACGTGTAAAGCGTTACAGTCAAGCTAGCAAGTTAAGGTATTTGTTCTTGCTGTATTTAATGATATACTCGTAAGTAAGTCGAGCTTGCGACGTCACTACAATGCTGTGTAAATGGTGTGCAATATATGGTTGCAGCTCTTTTTACGGTTCCCCCTACTGCGCACATGTTTGTCCCGTCCCGAAGCTACGGGAAGTTTGCAGCACATTTTACCAGGCTGTTCTATTGTGAATAGGCAGAGATACGGGTTAGTAGCCTACTCGTCTGGGGATGTTTTTAAACGGTCAACAGAGTCAATTCTTATTTTTTTTTAATGTCTCACTCTATCTATTAAAAAAAACCGCATCAAAATCCGTTGCGTTGTTTTAAAGATTTAAGCATACATAGGGACATAGGGACAGAGAAAGCCACTTTGTTTTATACTATGTAGTGATGTTTTATTCAAATTCATAGACAATAGTGGTTTATTAAAGAAAGGACTTTATTGTAGATATGTTCCGATCCTTCAGCCAAGCACTTGTACCCTTAATACAACCAGCAAATGTCAGTTGGCCTGTGGCCAAGCAACCGATAATTTACCATCGACGTGGTGCACGTAAATTTAAAGCCTACTATGGTTATTTGGCAATGGAGTTGGGTCGAATTTCCTGAATGGTCGCGGAATGCAACTTGGAATGGAGTTTGCTTGCGTAACTGTGTCTTACAAGAAGCGCGTAATGCACTTCGCGCCCAGATATTTCGCTTCGCTATTTCATTAGTCGCAAAGAGCTCTATAGCGAGGCGACAATTGTGAAGCTCTCATTCATTAGCGCAAAAGTTACGCGTATGTAACCCGAGACTTACGACTAGAACTGAAGTGTATAGTTGGCCTTTAGTGTTGTGCACGAAAATTTCCCTTTATCACAATGAAAAAACGGAATGCATGTCAATAACTTTCTACACACCTTACGGTATATTGCTCAGCTTAACATTAAAAATATGAAAACAATTGCTTATAAAGTTTGACAATTAATTCACTTAAGCAATCTTCTAACTTCCAATTTTCTAACTCTGTTTTCCATTGTAGATAAATTCAATAGATCTACAAAAATGTGCAGACAGCTAGACAGGCACATTCTCTCTACTAAATGTTTATAGTTGAAATTTATTGCTAACAAGGACAAAGCTTTTGCAGAACGTAAACGAAGTCTATCAGAAAAGTTGTCATTCCTTTAAATTCAATTGAATTTTATGATATTTGTTAGCAATAATTCTCTTGTAAAAAAAAAATATACAGATGAATTGAGAACCTCCTCCTTTTTTGAAGTCGGTTAATTAGTCTTGTTCCCGTTATATTTTCACGTTATGCTAAGCGGATTAAAAACTAATTTAAATATAACACTTACATAAGCATAATTATAATATGTATATATTTATATATTATCATATAGTTCTGTGTCTTTCCTCTATTTTGTAGTGTGTGTATATTTTGAAAATATAGATATCGTATAACAGAATGGCTTGGGCTTGATAATTAGGTAACAAAAGTTTTTGAAAATTATTTCTTAGTTTATATCATGTACGTATCATGTTATACGTTGGTAGATAGGTACTTGTACATTATATACAGACAATTGTAAGAGATGCATGTCAATATATAGGATTGGAATAAATGTAGAGTAATTTAATGGTAAATCTTTGCTAACATAAATATAAATAATAAACAGGGAATCACGCTTTAAATGCAAAAATTCCGCGTTGACTGACTGCTGGTTTAAATGAAATATATAATGCAAAAAGTGATAAAACCTGAACGGATTTATGTGATTCGCACAAGGCGAGCCATTTGCATAATCGACATTCGCGCGGGACGCACTCAGATGAAATACGTGATCTTACAAACGTTGCAAAAACAACCGCTACTCAAGTTTACTTCTAATATTCATAATATTTTTCGGCGCTCCTTGATATTGCTACCTATCTTTATATCATCATTAAGATAATATATCATTAAGATGACATATACTAAACATTAAGTAAGCTCGTCGCATTTTAGTTGTACATGTAACAATTGTGAGTAAATGCCTGACTTATCAATAATATCTATCTGTGTGATGTACAAATTTTAGGGGTAATTACTTCATTCAAACATTGAATACACAACCAGATTTGAATGTTATAAACCAACTACATAAATGCGTATGTATTTGTGCAGCAGACACATGCCAAGTTTCGGAGTTAGACGATCTATATTCATAATTTTACTATACAGGCTTTAGCGTGGATTGCTTCTTTGTAGACTAAGTTATGTTATAAAAGAATACAATTATATTTAATAACTTTTAAAAGCTTTTAAAAACTTGTAATATGTATAGTCCCCTCATTATACGCGGATGAATAAATGAAAAAGGAACATCTGTTGTTTTCTTAACTACGTGACAGTACATTTAAAGCGAAAATATTATAGATCATACTGAAAAATGCTAATGTTTAATTATAATTTAGTCGTAAAAATAAACGATGTAGTAAAAGCCTGTCATAAGTTATTATTATTTAAAGACATTAATATTTTTAAGAGCATGCCCATTTTTAATAACAGTAATAATAATG
>DWDX01004424.1:0-11720 GCA_018245675.1 Agara michaeli | reverse complement strand
GGTGGTGGTGGCGGGGGGGGGGGGGTTCTCCGCCAGCTTTCTCCGACCAGCAGGCGGTCTATTTGGAGGTGGTCATTTTTGATGCACGTCATGACGATCAGACAAGTTAGCACCAAAACAATTTTAAGTCCCATCATGTTGACGAAAACGTGGTTAACCAATTCAAAGACTTCTGTACTTTTAAAATGTCATTACACAAACTATGTGATGTTAATACAGATGCGTCCTTAGATATTAAATTATAATAGAAACGACGAAATTCTCTTCGAGTTGTTTATGTCATGTTAAAATCATTGACGCCAGGAATCTCTCTTTGGAGGGAAACCAAACGCAACAATACTCTGGACTGCAAAATCATAAAAATAGACGAGTCAATAAAACGCAAGAACCAGTTAAACATTTTATTGAATAAATAGACACATCGAAATACATAGTTCGCTACAGAGATCACATTGAATAAAATCTTCAGATTTACATTAATCGAACATAAATACGATAAATATGGAAGTGTAAGGGAGCTTACATACTTATCGGAAAATCAGCGCTTTCTCGCCGATTATTTCAAGGCTGTGAAAAGATTATCTCTAGCTTCGATTTGATTTAAAAAAGTGTTTTTCAATATTAAAAACGGACGTCACATTGTAAAGTCAGATGTGGTTGTTAAAATTTGAACCCTAGAAGTCATATTATATAAAGCGTATTTTACGATATACAGATAATGTGGAAACGCTTAACATTGTTGATGATAATATGCAATCCACAATCCATAATCCTAAAATTATGAATAGCGCGTCGAGCCAGAGTCAACCAAACAAACAATACACTGTGTTCACACAGTAGACGCGGACATCAATCTGTATCAATAATCAGTATCACCCTCCCATATCTATCGTTCCACAAATATTTTTTTTAACATCTAAATATTTATTTACATCGATTTATTTATACTTACGTATTTTTTTTTACACTTAAGTACCAAAAAAAATTCTCATCTAAATGAATTTAATTCAATTTTCAACTAAGACAAAATTTAAATAGTTTTTTTTCAATTTAAAAATAACATCCAAAACGCTTATAAAACTAGGAATTGCCCGTAATTGGTATTACATCAGAGGGTTGCTTGGCGAAGAGTTCAAAGCGGAATCTATTTAAAAATTAGTTTGTACGAAGTATTATTGTGAATATGAATTGATATTAGGTATTAATAATGGCTACATTGACGAGTGAGGCAATACTACGGTATTAGGGCATTTTTCCTGTCACGAAGGTGCAAAAACGCCAAACAGGTTGTGTTTGGCGTTTTTGCATAATTTATGGTGCAAGGAAGAATGAATGAAACAAAATATTTAGTGTCGCTCTGTCGTGTGTGTGCTGTGGTGGATGGGTAAGAGAACCATGATCACTGCCGCAATTTACATCAGTCTTCACATCACAATAGGGCATTTGCGCGTATTCTAAACGAATATAATTAAGAGGAAATATTTGTTTCATTGCATTGAATAGGCTCTGAAACTACTGGACCGATTCGAAAAATTCTTACACCATTAGTATCCTCAATTATCCCCGATGAACATAGGCGATGGAATATTTACAAAAAAGTTAAGGATTCGTATGAAAACTTCGATAATGTAAAGCGAAGTGTGAAAAAAATAACAAAAAAATCGTTACATCGAGAATGCTGCGGAAAGTGACGATCGAGCAAAGTGATGTAGTGCCGTGCGAAGCCGGGGCGCGCCGCTAGTTGTATATATTTTTCAGTTTCGTTACGTAATCCAGGTTTCGAGAATATGTGAGAGTTGCAACGACGCACAGGAGAAGTAGCATTCGCTTTAGAACTTGCAACCTGCAAATTGATTACAATAATTATTATAATACACGCTGTCCCGGCGAACTTCGTACAGCCTCACAATAAATAAATAGTTTAGTTACACCTATCTGAATCGATTTTAATCTTATTCGACGGGACGTACGTCATATTATGTTTGACAGCTAATTAATATTTGACACTGCGATGGTAGCGCAGTCTGTCGGATTCGATGTGAAACATTCTAAAATGAACAACTACTTACTTAAGAAAATAATTAAAAAAAAACATTTTCCAGTGGATCAAATTGTGAATCCAAACCATTCTCAAAGCCCCTTGAACACACGCAAAAAATTTCATCAAAATCGGTCCAGTCGTTTAGGAGGAATTCAGTGGTATACACACGCACACAAGAAATATATATACATATTAAGATTTGCGATGCACGTAAGTCTCACAAAAGCCTATAAACGGACACTCGTAAATCAGTTACGATTTTAATATGAAGTTATAACTAGGCTTCAAAATGTAGGCACATTTGAATGACAGACAAGTTTTAATAATTTCGCCCATAGATCGAACAAAAGTAATGAAACCAAATTATTTATCTATGTTTACATGGCACACTTGTAACTAGATTTCTATATTAAACCGCAGATCTAGGCGCCTCTCGACGTGTAAACTAAGCCTTACATACATATACAAAGGCAATAATACAGGTACATAGAATATAATCACGGATATGACAAACGTAGTCACTTATTTATATATGTATATGAATAATTTTACAGACAGGACAAACATGTTTACTTATCCATATATTGATATACATTTAGTTCAGAGGAAACAGCCATTATTTATTTATTTATTCTAAACATATTCTAATACTGAATACGAAATATAATAAACCATTTTGGGTATGTAAGCATTAAATATACTCATATTGTAAGGGTACGTTCACAATGAGTTTTTAAAAACTAATTTTTTTTAATATATCTTTTTAATATGTCTAAGTTCCGACTCTATTGGGATACTAATATAAGAAAATGCTGACCAAATCACAGGGGCTTAGTTGAAAAATCAACAATTTGAAAATATCGTCTTTTAAGTACCACGAAAATCAATAAAGCACAAATAGTATATTCAATCATAAATAATTGGAAATGCTTACGAACTAATCAAATGCGACAAAATTGGGAATCAATTTTTAAATCTTTTACACAATTTCAAACTCTCATTACAAGCTAAATTATTTATATGAAATAACAACAACCCTTATCGTTTATAGTATAACACTAATATGAAAATCTTATCTGAACGTAAGAAAAATTAATATTTGGATAGATAAGTGTGCGCTGTACGAAATTATCAATTTGAGTAAATTTTTCATTATTTGTTCCTAAATACACATATAACAATGGAACATTACTGTAACAGTTATTTTGAGTAAGTCTATTTTTCTATTTATTTTTCTAATGCCTACCCCTTAGGGGATTACAGGCGTGATGTTACGTTTTTTTTTTTCTATTTTTCTGCAGTATGTGTATTTTTTAACACTACTTATAACTTCTTTTTGGATGTAACACATATTTATGTATGTTATAATATGTAATTGCTATTAAGTTTAACATTAAATACGTGGGCTTTATATAAAAACCTTAGGTATGTATGACCGAATAAATAAAAAATAGCATATTTTTCTATAATATATTACTACATATTTGGCGGTCTCGTATTCGTCTGTGACATTATATGGATAATAAATAAAAAATAATTTTATTTTTCCACAAAAATGTGCAATATTACAAATTTTAGTATTACTGTATCATTGTCCATGTAAATACACCTCAAGGTTTTCTCTCTAATATTTTTGTTACATGAAAAACAGTATTAAAATATTTGGTTACAAAATAAAATCTCACTATCACAGATAATAAAATTGGTTGGAATTGTGGTAACGTTCGCATAATAAATTACAATAAACTAACTTACCAATGATTTACAAATGAAAAAGTATATTTAACAAAACGAAAGCTTTTATTAAAGCAACACATTTTTATGTATTTTGGTATTATTTTGTGAACTTTAACTCAATACAATGCGACACATCTGATCGCACTATATACATACATACCTACCAAACATAATACCTAACAATAAAAATAATCATAAAGCACTAAATAAAAAAATAACAAACAAAGACAATTAACATATCAAGATATAAAAACAGGTTCGCAAGGACCGAGATGTTTGGCACTCGGTGCTTTCAGCCCGCCCCGTCAGGGACCTGGCGTGATGGTATAATAATAACAACATAAAAACAAAAGTCGAAAAGCTAAAACTTTTTCCATTAACAACAAATCGCATTGTTTCATAACACACACACACACACATAGATAAAAGACGATCAAAACAACAGGTCTAGGTGTAGTCTATGGAAAAAGATCACAATGGAACAAAATTAGAAACTACAAAATCATATATTTTTTAACAACCACGCAAAGACAATGATAAACAAACAGACAGTAATAATAACCAATACTGTAATAATAAACAAATAGACAGACAAACGAAAAGAGGTGCGGGTCAACCTGACGTTAAGAAATGCTAGTCTTTGGACTTATCTATACTGACATTAACATTGTGTTGCGGAAGGATCGGTAGAAAATATTTTAAAGTTTTCTATTTCGTGTTATTTATCTTTAAATGCAACTTACGTTTTTTGGTCTTCAAGACAAAATCTATTCAGTACAATATTAAGCATAATTAAATCATCTTAAAAATACACAGGAATAAAACTAAGTACGAAATATAGGAATAGACCTCAAGGAGTTAGCGTCAACAAGTGTCATTGGAAATCATGAAGTAAATTATCAGGCGATAACGTGAACGAACATTAGTCTTACATATAGTAAAAATAATAATAACAAAGTAATTGGTCAACGTGTAGAATATTACGCTCGCTGACAAACATTCGAAGATATCGATGAAAAACCTCGCCAAAAGGTAACACAATATGTAATTGACGCATATCGATTAAGTTACCCTTCATTTATCGATAGATAATCGGGTAAGAATATATTTGGTATGTCGCGTTTTGAATTCCGTGTAAATATAAGACAATGTACTAACTTTAGCGTTATACTACTAGGCAAATGTTATTCTGTGCGCTACACGGACGTTCCCGTATAAATTTACAACGAAATGTCCAAAATATGTACGCTAGTTAAACCAGACACAGAACAAGCAAATGTGCTCATCACACAAACGTTCGTATTGGGTGGGAATCGAAACCACGATCTCCGGTTTTGCAATCTGGGTATCTAACGTCTCCACCAGGTCAGTCGGTAAGAATTGCTGGACGCGACATTTACTGATCAACGGTCATTACGGTCAACTTACTGAATACACAAAATCTGCTAATAGATGACTATCTAAATCTATCAACAACGTAAATCACACCGCGTTCTTGATTCTACGCACGTTTTCTATTTAAAGGCGTTTGCGTACAGTGTGCCCAGTGCGAGTTTTCTTCGTCAATCGATCACGTTAGCGTAAACTACAATTTGTATGGAATTGAAACAGCGCGAACTAGTGCCAGTAATGGGAAACTAATTTCGCGGGTGCGAGTCTTTTACGCGCTTCACATCGAGCATCGAATATCAACTAGCAGTTGTTAGTGAGAACGTTGACGTACGCGATTAGTTGTTTCAAGAGCTCACATTCGTTTCTCGCCGCGTTTGGCGTTTGCCCGATTTACGCGATGGTAAAGTAATTCCAATATATTTGTTGAACTCGCACTCGACACACAGTAAGTGTCATGTAATATTTGACAGGCGAGGTTAAAAATACGTCGCTGTTTCATTTATGACAACGTTCCTTATAACCCGAATACCACCACTTTCTGAAGCTGCTGTAACGAGTTGTCTTCTTCATCATCGCCTCGTCGTTCAACGCGTCGCAGACCGCACAAACGTTCTCCGTCACGGAGGGATCGTGGTACGTGTAATAGTTCCGCCACCTGAAGTACCTTCGGTAGTCGCTCGGAGATTTCATCAGAGCCACCATAGCCGCTGCCAGCGCGTCTGGAGAAACATTATTCGCGTCCAAGTAGGAGCCAGGTGGCAAAAATCTGATGAGGAAAACAACATCATTTAACATTTATCTTTCTATATTTTTTTCCCGGCCACCTCGCCTAAGCGTAGATAAATTAGTTTATGATTTTTTTTTATTAACATTGGCTGTATGTTTACAATTTAATGAACTTGAATAAACCACTTTCCGGTCTGACCAATGTACTCGCTTGAAAATATGTTTTATTAAATAATTGCCACACAGGAAAAAGACTATTGAAAAATGTATAACAAAAATCCATCCTTCATGTTTGCGCACAGGGTTTTACCCAGATGAATGTCAAATTAAACCAACATCGGCGTTCACAAGCGTAGCAAAACACAGACAAAGTTATCGTTTTTTTACACTTTGAGTCTAGATGAAATCGAATTTGACCCGCCCGAGTTTAATATAAATGTATTCGCGAAAATTGCGTACCTACATATCTGTATGCTGGCGCCTCGCTAATTTCGTAGACAACTTTGATCTTTAGTAATTAACTAATTTATTTTAGTAAGTATAATTTTTGGTAACTCATGAGAATTATTAATATTTGGATCTAATTAAATTTAAATTTACAAACCAATAATTTGTCCACTTGAGGCTGATTTTTGGAACGTTGTATTTCGGGCATGTTAAAGCAATTTATTTGACTTGAAGTAAACTCTGTGGTGTACGGTTACCATTAGAGAATTTCCCTTTCGTGATAAATCTTGCTACAGAGCATTCCATAAAAAAATGACTGCCAAAATATTTATACGTAGAACATAACAATGATACTAATTATATTTTGATTACATACTGTGATATCAAAACTAATTGTAGTGTCATTAACCGATTATAATCAGTGGGCCAACAATCTACAGACACACTTGTTTGACACACCGGTTACTTGACACAACCCTTCATGCATGAACACGGCTTACCTAGAATAATCAGCACCCCCGAGAACAATTGGCACAGCATTGTGTTGCAGAGCAGTGAGTAACTTCTCCGTTACATAGTCCTCCGCGAACGAATTCTCTAGCGACAAGTAAAAATAATAATCTCTCTCAAGAATTGCGTCACAATTGGCTTTTTCGGTCCTGGAGCACTTGAGCGGTCCACACGCTCCATATATGTCGACAGTCATACCATAACGAGCTAGCGACTTCTGTAACTGTGCCGCCAATTCATTTCTACCGCTCCTACTAGAACAGTGGGAAACAAACCACGCCGCTGCCTTGGTCTTATTCTGCAGTTTGTATGATAGATCTTCGTCTATTTCGCCCATGTCTTCCAACCAAATCATTTTCTGTTTTGGTCCAACTACCATTCCACTGGCATCCCTTATCAGGATATACTGGAATGGAACATCAGAATCTAATCTGTACGTTGCAGTCCAGTTAAAAAAGTCATCAAACATTTCATTGCAGACTGGAAAGTTATCGGCGGATTCCATATTGAAATATACATATTTCTGATGGGGATATCTAACTTCAGGTAGTTGCGACCTGGTCATATCTGCTATGTTCCGTCCATTGAACGCCACCACATCAAACTTTGACATGTTGCCATAGCCGAACAAATGCTTATTATCTGTGACATAACAGTTAATATTGGAGCAGTTCTTTTCGAGGAATCCTCTTTGCCCGTCTCCGAAGAAGTAGAACGGAGCGTAGTCCTGGCGAGTCCACAGCAGGATGTACTTGATCTCCTCCGGCAGCCGCTCCGTCTTTCGATACACGTTCACATATCTGTAATCACGCGCGACATTTTCGAGTGCCTCCTGAACCAAACTCTCATCAACTTGAGGTATGAAATATTCTTGATCTACGAACTGGATCCACACGACGGATATAGTAAAGCTGATGCAGGTAACCAAGAAGAAGAATCTAACGGAAATCATTTGTTTGAGAGTTCGTAGGAGGCGTTTTGGAAGGGGACCGCCTCTGGACATTCTGGTCGCCGCATATTCGGGCACCGTCGCATTCGCGCGACTGCAGTAATCATTGATGTGATTTTCCTTATTTTCAATTCAGCCCGAAATTACCTGTAACAGACAAAAGTTACCGATGACATTAAATTCATTTAAAATTAATTAATTCGCGAATATAACATAAACTCAGTACAACAACAAGATAACATGAAAATTCAATTGTAGCATAACGATTACAATAATCATGATTGATATCACGAGTTAGTCATATTTTGCCTTGCACTCTCGTTTATGCCATCGAAATAAAAATGAACAATTAATGACGACAGTTATAATGATCATAAACATCACAACTATATATGAATACGTTAATACTGAGTTTCTCGTGTCACAAGTAAACAATCTATTTATCACCAAACACTATCTAAAACGAAATTGGGTTACGTTAACGCGGCACAACAAGTATCGATTGACTAACGGGTGAATTAAAAAAAGAACTATGCTATCAGGTTTCTGTTATCGCCTGAGTTACATTCGATTCGTACAAAACCCATTATCAGTTTGACAGGTGGCTACAACGTATTGCAACACCGTGCTATGGTAGGCAATACTTCGTCTGTCAAACCACTGTTGCGGGAAGCGAAGATTGGGAGATAGCACATTAGTTGCGTGTATGGCATATCGCATGCCGCATATCGCTCGTGGCTCACCAACGTCGTCGGGCCGTGAGCTGTCTACGCAGTGGATTCCGAAAACCGAGCCGTTCCCACGAGCGCCCCTGCACTCGACTTAGTGTTTAAGTATTAGAAATAATTGTACTCTTGCTTCGAATATAGTCTGTAGCTAGGTTATAGAAATTAACATTACATGGTGGGCATCACGCACTATTGGATTTTTTTAAAGTTTATTATAACCATTTTACTTAAAACGGAGCAGAGATATTCATAAATAAAATGTTCTTCAAAAACTGATGCAACAAATTCAAATCAAGAAAAATTTTGGAGGAGTTGAAAATGTAAAATATAATAAAATCAACAGAGAAAAAATCAATTACTTACCAGGCGGGTAACGACTATTCTTTTGTAGATTAAAGATTTGAAGATCTTAGCGAAACATAAAACATTTTTTCATAACCTATATAAAAATCCTCAATGAAGTTAATTACCGCATAAACTTTAGTTTATGGTTCAATAAACATATGTTTTTGTAGCTATACGTAACATACGTAACATCACGCCTGTTATCCCCTAAGGGGTAGCTATATATTGCAATTATTCCGCTAATGTATGAGTAACATGTTTAACTGCGTCATTTAATGAAATACGAGAATTTTTATCCAATGATTTTTATTCCAACCAACTTGCGAACAAGATTTGTCGACAAACCAAAATATGTCAGAAAACCATAATATTTACATTGTGATTGAAGTTGGTTGCACATTGCGCCATGCAATTTTGACTCTTATGTCAATGGATACACACCTGTTGTTACACCCTCTTTACATCATCTGTAGTTCAGCCGAATGCCAAACACCCCGCGTCACAACATGTTCGCCAACATTCACTGAACTTCGTAAAATTGCCGGGTTCTATTACACATGCGCACTGGACGTCTTCACTTCACCGATCGCAATGTCTCTGCATTTTTACTCGTTTTGTGGCGTCGAAATAGTATAAATCATTGCTATTTCTACATTATTACCATGTTTAATTTCGTTTAGGCGCGATTTTAACGCGTACCACGATCGACACGGCCAGGATATACGCGAAATACCCGTTCGTATAGACCGCAACGCTGACGAACAGCGCAACGTTCGCACGACTACTGCTAGCTTAGCGGGCCTTAGCGTTCGGGTCTCAAGGTCAGTGGACTACAGCGGATTCGGTTGAAAGAAACAATTCTACTTTGTTTATAAAAGTGCCGATTTTGTGGGCGCGCTTTAAAGAAGACCGTCATTAATATTAAGTACGTACAATACAAGTTTATTGAAATGTTCGGATAGATATTACGCACGTTCAAATTGTGACAATGCTTAATCATTTGTCTAGGTAAGTACCTACTTATTTAAGTTACCGTCACCCGACTTTGGGAGATGGAATATGCTATCGCGGATTTTTTTCTAGGTCTCTTGAAAAGTAGGTATCCATTTCAATAATATTTAGCCAGCATAACCATTTAAACGCATTTTTTTCAATTCCATTTTTTTTATTATCTTAAATCTTAAAACCATGATTTTTTTTCTGAATATTATTATATGCCATAAATTTATTGTATCATTATATTTTCTTGTCCGATCCGGTCACAGTGTATGCGGAGCTGCCAATCTTTTAGTAAACATGCACAGATATTGCGACCATATACCTACGTCATACTACACCGTTCACATAGAAGTAATTGATTGCCGTCGATAGTGGGGCTTTCAATATCACGTTTGGCTTCAAGGTCAGAGCACTGTTTAATTTCAGATGAATAGAGTTTGGCTTAGCGTAATTTGCAAAATCAAAAAGTCGTGACCGAACATTTTCATATGGCTCTTCTGCAACGTATTTGCAACGGTTTAATAATTTTCACGTTTTTTACCGAATTTAAAACATTTTTAGCCAATTGCGGGTTAAAACGCCATAGACGATGAAATAATAATCTTTATTGTTATACCATCACGCCATGTTCCCAACGGGGTAGGCAGAACGCACCGAGCGCCAAATATCTGTGCGCTTACAAACCTGACTTGCTTCTATTACACTCCTCACTCTCTTAATACATACACGCTGGTTTCGGAGACTCTTAACTCCCCCGTCAGCCAGTGGCTGACCTATTCTGTCACCGTCTACATCCATCAACAACCACATTGTATATCTTTTCTGTCATTCTTTAACCAGTAACGACAAAAATTCAATAGGGTTAAAAAAAGAACTCAAAGATTTAGACGATAACTCAAAATGCTTTTTTTACCTTTATATCGGAAGACTGAAACTTCGATCACGCTGCAGCAGTGTTAGGAATTAGACAAACTTACATTTGCAACTCAATTATCTAAGCACCTCCAAATACACTGTCAAAAGCTTTTTGAAATACAACGATACAAAGATGCATACATTTTCCCTATCCGCTAACAGCCGAGCCAAATACAATTATAATAGGTTAAATTTATACTTAAAATATTTCGAACACTGCACAATGATCCTCTTTGAAAGATATGAATTGTTTCGATTCCAAAACTTGAATGTACCGATTGCGAGTTCCACAAGAGTATTTGAATGTCTTTACCATCGCGTAAATCGAGCAAACGCCAAATGCGTCGAGTAGGTAACGAGCGTGAGTTGGTATCACATTTAAGTTTCGAATGTCAAACAAGCTCGATGCGATAACGTTCTCACTGACCAGTGCCAGTTAACATTCGATGGTCGCCATCGAACACGTAAAAAACGCGCACTCGCAAAATTTGTCTCCCATAGCTGGCACTAGTTGGCGCTATGTCAATTCCATACAAATTGTATTTAACGCTGACGCGATCGAGTAAGTAAGAAAACTCGCACTAGGCACACTGGATGTTACGAGAAGTCGTATCTGTCAATTTATGGCAATTCCGGTAATAAATAAGCCGAAACGCTGACTAAAACAAACGAATAACTCACGGCTCGCGTTCTGTGATGTCCGTGACACAAAGCAGACTGATAGCGTATTGAATGCACAACCTAGACCCAAACACAACGTGTAGTAAAGAACAGATGCAGAATTGAAACACATTAAACAACACGAGTACTTCTGTAACGAATATTTTGGTTAAAATTGAGTTGCAACAGATTATAAAGACAAAGACAAAGACGTTTATTTGTACAAATATGGGTACATACATATAAAGATGTTACAAGATTATTAGTCCAA
>DWDX01004423.1:0-11721 GCA_018245675.1 Agara michaeli | reverse complement strand
CAGACTCTGAGTCACTACTAGAAATTCTAAATTAGAAAAATCCAACAGTACCCAACCCGGGATTTGAACCCAGGACGTCCCGATCGGCAATCGCGCTAGCAACCGCCCGACTAATGAGGCAGTCAAATAATGAATAAAACTATTTGAATTTGAATTCATGATTGAGATGACACACTGGGTAGCCTCAAATTTTGTTACACAGTTCAAGCTTTATTTATTCCTGTCTAGATTTGTAAGGACAGATATATTTGACACTCGGTTGCCCCGTTAGGGACCTGGTTCTGCCTACTCCGTCAGGGATCCTGGCGTGGCGGTATGTTGTTGTCATGGTATTCCTGTCCACTTTGAAATGAGATGTGTGTTGGAGTTGAATAAACAGAGTTATTAATATTTACGGTTTTATCATGAAGATACAAGCTAACAAAGCTCACCGTCAGACGAGTAGCCGACCAGACCGCCGAATATCACCAGGACGTAGTCGACATCGAGTTCCTTCATAATTTCATAGGCCTTCTCCTCCGTGGAGGCCATGGCCTGCCCCACCCGGGATATGTGCGTGTTGTTCCACGTGTTGTTGTCCACTATCACCGTTCTGTTGGCCATTGCGGTTATCTGGTAGCCGTAATCCCACCACGACATCACTTTTGCGTCCTGGAAATGAGTATCAGAATGAACTTATACATATTTAGTATACAGACTGTCTAATTTATAGGTCAATATCGAAATCTGTGGACTCCACGAAACCAAGGAGGCCCTGTGAATGTGCGCTTCACTATAAGAGGATTTAAATCAAAATTTATTCTTGAGTGATTTCTTTCGTGGCACTGAGAAGTCGAAAAAATTATAATAATATTAAAGTAATAAGATAAGTAAGTACACTGCGATGGGTCACACTAAAACCGCTCTAAAGTTTTATATGAAAATTGGCAATGTGAGTGAGTTTTTTGGGTCAATTTTTTCAAGCAACCGAGCAAAGTTCATCCGTCCACATATATCTATACAAATCCAAAGTGCTCGTCCGTACCTCGGGCGTGTTCATCTTGAGCCAGGTGTAGGCCTCGCGGAAGTCGTCGAATATGATGCGGGCGCCGTCGTGCGCGCGCGCCGACAGCACGATGGACGGCGAGGAGTAGGCCTCCGACGTGACCCACGTGCAGTGCGTCACATACGATACCAGCAGCGCGCCCAGCACCACCACGAACAGCGCGCCCACCTGCACACACACACATGCATACACACATACATACACCCTACCCCCACTCTTCCATCACCACCAGCTTTGGATACTAAGTTATTAGCCTCTGTACTTTGAAAAACCAAACAAGTACATGTCAATATTCGAAATGATATTGGTTCTCATAGATGCAGAGATGAGTAATTCAGTTTTCAATGTGAATATATTAACACAAAACGTTTCAGATTTGAAAAAAATCCATAAACAACGAATACTGTTATATAAATTTCAAACACTGGATATCAAAGGCATATAATTCTTACACGTGCATATTTTATATTATACTAATGAACAATTAATAAGCGATTCAAATAAACTATATATTTAACACTGTTTTCCATTCCATCAAAATATACTGCCATTAAATATTCTTTAAAAGTAAAAGTAAAATATGGCTTGAACGCCGTAAAAGGCAAAATATGGCTTGAACTGGTAGACTTGTAACATCTTTATATGTACCCATATTTGTGCAAATAAACGTCCTTGTCTTTGTCTTTGTCTCTATTACACCTCAGTATCGTCTACGTCATAGACTCTATGAGTTACAGCAATATGACTGCAACTTTTTTTATACATCAACTTAGCAAACAGGTAGAAGGGTCACCCGATGGGAAGTGGTCGGCGGCCGGATGGTAAGTAGTTATTTTCTCATCTGTTACTTACTGCTGACGTTACACCGCCCGCCGGTGGTATTCACTCACCTCGGACCTGAACACCAAGTTGCTGTCGTGCTTCTTCTTTTTCTCGTGTTTCTCCACTTTTGGCTCGATGTCTTTCACGTGCAAACTCAACAGGCTGGACGCCGCCACCCCCGACACTATGCACATCACGGGGGCCAGCACCAGCATGAGGCGGACCATCACACCCTGCGAACACATATGAAGTGTCGGTGTCAACTTATGATGGACTATCGAAATGGTCCGGGTTACCGTCCCGTAGGGTTGTCAGCGATCAAAATGTAAAAATCACAGCGCGGAGTCTACGGAATCACGGTCTGACTCGACGTGTCTCCACGCGCTCAAGCTTCTCCTTCTCATCATGAAACAGATATTGTCGAGTAACCACGTTTAAATGGCTCATGAGCGATTAGTGATGCTGACCGGTGTGCTACAGCTTGTGGGTCGGTCACGTGTCTTCTTTATCAAACTAAAACCATACTGCAACATGGCTAGTTTTATATGAAAAAAAATTGGTTATTTAAAAGAGTGCTGGCAGTATTTTTTCGTCGGCCTTTTTCTCCCGGTCCACTATAGCCTGAAGGGCGCACAAAATCGAAGTACGATGACAGAAATATGACCTTCTTTGAGTGTATCTATGTACCGTATAATTAATAAAACTAAATGAATTTGACTCACCGCAAAGTATATGCTCAGCACACCGTACAGGATGATGAAAATGTTGGCGTCGGTGAGGCGGCTGAAGCAGAAGTACAGGCCGGCGGGGAACAGGAACACCAGCACCTGCAGGTCGAAGTAGAACGACGACCACGACGTGGGCTGGTGCTCCGACACCGACGCTGGAGACAGATGTTATTTATTCATTATAGGGCACGGAAATTCTCATTGAATTTGACAGTAGCGGCTACCTTTGCGCCTACATTGTATTTATATTAAGAATTTCAATAGTATTTTGTTAGTATCATATTGTCCAGCTTAATAAACTCACGCACTCGAGTTCTGCAGTTTCATTGATACTCACCCAATTTAATACACAACCAATACGTGTACACCTTTACTTAAGGCATCACTTTCATTTTGCAACAACCTTAGGGCACAAAGTCGCGTAAAGGGCACAAAGTGGCGTAAAGGACACAAAGTGGCGTAAAGGACACAAAGTGGCGTAAAGGGCATAAAGTGATGTAAAAGATATAAAGTGGCGTAAAGGGCACAAAGTGGCGTAAAAGGTATAAAGTGGCGTAAAGGGCACAAAGTGGCATAAAGGGCACAAAGTGGCATAAAGGGCACAAAGTGGCATAAAGGGCACAAAGTGGCATAAAGGGCACAGAAATCAGAGTGTTTCACAAATAATATTTCAAACTTACTAACACTATTTTAGAAGTCGAATTAAAAAGGTATTCCACCCAACGCGAGTAATTTTCGCGAGTAATCAATATTTTTTAATTGTCACCATTATTATTCTTACCGATGATCGGGATGTGATTTTTGGCATACGAAGGATCCAACAAGGAATAGAATCTGCCCGTCCACGGTGAGATTTTACCTGTAACAAGGATTCACAATTTAGGTAAGCTCTGTGGATACCGTGACAACTGAACTATCAATAAAATAAGTGCATCTCAGTTCCGTAAAAAAAGTTTATTTTGTTGTTTATATTTATATATTGTGTGGACTAGGTTTATTTTAGCAATTGACTTTTCAGCGGGCCCACTGGAAGATATTTCAGCATGGAATAAGTTGTGTCCTTGTATGACTGTTCGATGTCCATAATTCTTTGTTGTCGCTGTGTGTACATAATGAAAATAAAAGAAAACGTCTGTGTGTACTTATGTACGCACGTAACAACTTATATTTCAGAACAAATAGTAAAATGAAGAACAGCAATTCCTAACTATGCTCTACCCACTTTAAGACAGAACATAAAACTAAACATTAAATGTATATATTATTATATAAAAATATTTAACACACTACTAGCGCCATCTGGTGTAAAGATTCGGTATGAAGTGTCGGTGTTTCGTGACGGTGTGCGCGAGCATCGTAAAAATTTACTCTCATAAGTTTTCTCTAATGCGCCAAAAGAAGTGTAACTTCAAAAAAATGATCTAACCAGTCACAGTGAGAGCTATGATGGCGGTGCCGAGCGTGGCCAGCAGCGTGGTCAGCAGCGCCTTGAACAGCAGCTCGAAGTTGGCCGGCGACAGCCGCTCGCGCAGGTACTGCGTGAACGCGTACAGCTGGCACAGCCCGAACGTGCCCAGCGCCTGCGGAACACCACCAACATTTTTATACACACATTGATTGTGAACTAACAATAATAACTGGTTACCATTCCATACGCGGCTATCTGATTCCAAATTAGGCAATTGAATGCCCGTGTTATGGTGACCGGACAGATGATAAACATACTATATAATGCTTATACAAATATATTTTATTATATCCAGACAGAGTACAAACAATAGTGCTCATCACACAAATGTTTGTCCTGGTTGAGAATCAAATCCACAACATCCGGTTTTGCAGTCTCGGTCACTAACCATTCGATCGCAAGGCCAGTCAACTTCACCAATCAATTGCTTTGTTACTCGGCTCTGTTCTGCCCAGGGTGAGACTATCACCATTTAGAGGATTTTAGTTCTCACGAACATTACACTCACCAGCATATGCTCAGAGCTCTGAACGGGCTGGAAGCCCACGAATGATATCTGCATGGAGAGTATGGTTCCCACGCAGTACAGCGTGCTGTAGGCGACGTACACGCGAGCGGAGAACCGCCCGAGCAGCATCAGGGCGAGCACGTGGAGAGGGATCAGGTTGATGAGGAACACGTACCCACCCCACGACGAAACCTTGAAGATAATAGGATTTTATGTGTAACTGGCACTTGGTATACAAAATTTTGCCTTACACATATTTTCTTTGTAGAATAACTACAATAGGTAATATATACCAGTGCTGTTGTAATAAAAATAATAATATGAGATAATAACATGTGTTGTCACCTTGTTGTCATCCCTTATAATTATACTGGCATTAAGCATCGTGTGTAAACTTGTAACTGTAGACAGGTAACAGTGTGCAGTATGTTAGTGACCTAAGTATGTAAATTAATAAATAAATGAGTGACAATCAGACGTGTATGAAAGTGCAAAAACCAACACATCAAAAAAATATGCCGGTGTGAAGCTTTCATCTAGTTGATCTTTGATTGATCTAAAAAATTGTTTACATTTAATATAACAATCTTGTAATATGTCATACATATATTTACTGCTGGAAATCAATCAATTGCTATGTTAAGTCCGCTAGTATAATCATGAGATTGATATTAAGATCATATCTACATACACATACGTCGATATAGTCACACACAATTATTAGTAATTATTATCACCTTTGATATGAACTGTAAAGTAGTTTAGTTCATCATTCGGTAGTGTTTTGATGACAGAAGTCCTTACCATGTAAAAATATGCCAGCGCCGTCATGGTGGCCCACAGGATGGTGCCGGTGTTCACTGCTTTTATCCAGAAGTAGTACGTGAGCAGCATGCAGAAGATGGCGATGCCTTCGTTGTCGTAGCTGCCCGCCACTGAGCGGCTGATGTAGCCCGGTACGATCGCTATCATCGCGGCGGCCACCAGACCAGCACCTTCATCCTACAATTATCATAAGTATGTTTTAAATAGTAAAATAAAATACGCAAGTTTCTGTATGGACTGGCCTCGTGGTCAAGCAGTTCGAGACCCTGACTGCTAACCGGAGGTCATGGGTTTGATTCCCACTCGGGACAAGCATTTGTGTAATGAGCACCTTTGACTGTTCTGTATCTGGGTGTTATAATAATATCTATATAAGTATTATATCATAATATGTATGTTTATCAGCTGTCCGGTTACCGTAACACTGGCATTAAATTGTCTAATTTGGAATCAGATAGTTGTGTGTGAAATTGTCTCTGCTATTATTATATTATTATTTTCTTGCTGTACTCTATCATTAAATATACAATGAGGGTCACCTTCAACTCCTTAGTCAACAGGTAGGTGACAAGCGTGGTGAGCGAGGAGAAGAATGGCGCGAGGAACACACAAACGTTTCGGATGTCAATGGTGATGTTGAGGAACTGCATGATGTTGTACAATGTTGCCGACGTCACCATGAGTCCGGGATATATGGTACCTGTTGGTCAATTATGTATGTTTTACTGCAACATATCAATACTATTTAGAGCAGAACCGTTCTCTCTCTCTCTCTATAGTATTCATAGAATACACTAGATCTTTTCAATGACTTTATGGTAGAAACTGAACTATCTTGTTGCCTCATACATACGATCACAAAATATTATGAAGCTTTACAAATAATGATTTACTCTTAAATATTCCATGGAAGTGTTTCTGGCTACTTACTGACTTCAATTACCAACCGTTTATACAAAAATTAGTTCTAATACTGAGATATTTTATAATATGAAAATAAACTCTTGGTAACACGACTTTCCATGGTCCACTACTGGGCCTGCATCTCACTTGCAGGCTTAGAGACTATTATTATTATTATTGCACTTTACGGCTTCAGCTTAGATTGGTGGAAATACAAAGTAGTGTAGGGTATGATAGAAGAACAGAGCTGGTAAGGATCTTGCCATACTGACTAAAGCCATACTGCAACATGGCTAGTTTCATTAATATCTTTGTTATTTAAAAGAGTGCTGGGAGTTTTTTTTCACCGGCTTTTTCTCCCGGTCTACTATAACCTGAGAGGCACACAAAGCGAAGTAATTAAGATGAATAAAACATGACCTTCATTAAGTGCATGTATGTACCTTATAATGAATAAAACAATTTGAATTTGGCATCGTGTTAGCAGAAGCCGAGTGGTATCCTATTGCTCATATTATCTTTAAGATATTTTACTGTTTTAACTCTGTTTGTACATGTTTTTATGTCTCTATAGGTAATAAATATTATTATCAATGTCAACTTACCACCAATGATACGTCCCAAGGGATACCATGCTCTATCATCAAACCAGTTGTGAAATTTATAAAATCCCTCCTCCGTGAGGTATCTTGTTGTTCTATAGTTAAAATACGGATCAAATTCGTGTATCACACTCTCAAAGCGCAGCACCGAGAACAAACGAGTAGCGAAAGCTGAAAAAGACAACATTATATTTATTTATTCTTTATAGAACCAAAAATAAATTGTGGTACAAAAAAGCCGGTTTAATGCTAATTAACATTTTCAACGAACCTATCTTATGGTTACAGTTAACACTATAAGTGGCATTGAAGCAAAAGTTATTATGATTCACAGATTGTGAAAATATTTATGTGTGTTGTCTTGGTGTACACTTTTTTCATTGTAAAATGGGTTTGCATTGGCATAAGCTGAGCTTATAGTAAAGGTGTTGAATTTTTGCCTAGAAAATGCCGATTTACTTTGAATAATCCCAAGTTATATCCCAAGTTACTGCCAGGAAGTTCTGATCTTGGCTGTTTACACCAGAAAAGGTTAGATGAAACGCTTTGTTCCATTCAGAGAAGTATCAACCAAGTAGGTGTTATATTTATAGTGTGTTATTAAATTTTTTTGCCATCGTATACAGACTCAACCTTGTTCATAAAAACTGCAGTGTCTGACGTGAAATGCATTGGCATTTGGGTTTAATATTTTTGCCGTACTTTTATTATATCATTAAATAATTAATTATGCATAGAAAAAACTATAATCATCGTTCTAGCCTATATTCAAGTTAAAATTATTAAATTTAAATAATCTGGCTTTCATAATATCATTAGCACGATGTGAATTAAATCATAGACAATTAAAATATCAGCTAAGTCAGCAGATAGTGTGGTTACCGAGCAGTCAGGTTCGACCACGTAATCCGTGGAATAAGTGGGAAGTAGAGCATTCAGCGGGAGGAACACGGTGTCTTAGTCAGCAATAACTAGCGTATGATCATAAATAAATAATGTTTCCTTACATAAAATCGCTGCCATTGATAAAACAGCGAGTTTGATAAATGTTAGTTGTTTGTCCGACGAGAGGTGCGGAAATCTCGTTTTAGTTTGCGTTTCGGCAGTCATTTTTGACCGGTTTTATACCACTCTATTTCCTTGAATTCACATAAATAAATAAAACCAACTAAAACATCGACTTAAAGAAAATGATCACCGGCAACCTAATATAATTTCGTAGACACAAACGAACTTGAACAAATTGACGGTCGCCGTTGACAGCTCACAGGCGGCGTGGCATTAGAAGTTGCCTGCTCTAAAAAATAAATCATCCATACACACTGGGTGACGATTGCTATTGGAATTTAACATAGTATTATATTCATATATTAAAATATTTATTTTCATTATTATTGATTATATTGACATATATGATTATGTTCATTGAATATTTGTTGCAACAATTTTTAACATGTTTAGAGGACACTTTTCGTCGAGGTTAAAAAGGACAGTTATCAAACATGTTCTTATAGTTGCAGACGAGTAGTTTCCTGTTAAGTACACAAAATATAATTTTATATCGATATTAAAGTCAAATCTCGTTTTATGTCAACTACAGCTGGACTGAACAAGGGTCAATATGAAATGAGCACTGTATCAACTGTCATTACTGTCAAAAGGCCACATAAGGCGAGATTGACCTCCCTCCTAGGATCACCGCTTGTCTCGACGTTTCTTCTCGCTGACTTTTAAGACTGAAGGAAACCAAAAAAATCGTGTTGTATTAAACAAAGTTTTATCAAGGAGATAGTAATTATCACGTAGGTTGGGGGTATTTAGATCAATTAGATAATTCCGTCAAATTCAATGTCGGTCAAATACGGCTAAAACTAGTCAAAGATCGCTCTTCGCTGTATCTTATTGTTCATTCGCTTGGTGACTAATCGTTTCGGAGTAGACTGTGTTCGGTTATGTGTATGTGCCGTGTTACTGTTAGTGATTGCTAGTGGGATCCGGTGTATGTAATGTCCGACGGGGATCCTTCTCTCGAAGAGGATATTCCGAAACCTTTGCTCGAAAGACCGGAGGAGCATGTGTTCACGCCGAAGATAACGACACCGATTTTCTCGGGAAGTGTTAAGCTACAGCACAGACGTTCGGGCGTACCCGAAACAGAATCCTTTCTCTCCGATGCCCAACGAAATGAACTTGCGTTCCAACAGCTATTCCAGGATGGAGATGGAGACTTTATCGAGGTAGGTATTCCTTTTTCAAATTCTACTTTCTTTTGGTTGGCATGCTGAGGCATATTTTTTTTATTTACCTATTGGCCATGTAAATAATTAATAATGCATTAGGAAGTTTACATTACTATTAGCTTTTAATTTTTTTTTAATGAATGGGTATATAAAAACAAACAGTAGTTGTGTGCTAATGAGGGCTTAGATTTCAGACAAGGATAGGATTGCTTGGAAATAAACTTACTGGCAATTCTAATGCATGAATATATTAGCAATGAGGTTTTATTATTAGCCAACTTAATTTCTGGGCTCTTAAGACTTGTGTCTACAATGTACCTATGTATTGTATGTATAGTCACTTTTAGACTCGGCTACAGTTGGCTAAAGTTGACTTAAAATTTCAAGGCTATGAGTAATAGCACATTTCGCATAATACTATTCAAACACTACAACTTTTTTTATCTGTGTGCTCTTAGATGTCTATTGTTAGTCGTTAAGTATGGAAGGTTTCGTTCATACTCAATGTAAGTGTTTATTTGTGTTAATATTGGGAATTAAATTTGTTTAAGCATTTTTTTCCAATTGTGTTGTGCTTTGTATATATTGAGCAATTTGAGAATGGATGAACAGGTTTACGCGTTAAAATGTAAGTACATGACTTTCTGGATGGTGTGTCCTGGTTTGTTGCTTCACTACATAGTATAAAACAAAGTCGCTCTCTCTGTCCCTATGTCCCTATGTACGCTTAATTCTTTAAAACTGCGCAACGGATTTTGATGTGTTTTTTTTAATAGATAGAGTGATTGAAGAGGAAGCTTTATATGTATAATAACATTTGTATAATAATAAATGCGCGGGACGAAGTCACAGGCAAAAGCTAGTACTGTATATATGTAGATTGATATGTTCTTCAATAACACGAGAAGTCATAGGATATTTATAGGTATTAGTAATGAAATTGTTTATTTCCTCTTAACTTACCTCCATGAAGGAAGTGACAGCATTATGGCTTAGATTTCCAGCGTTCCATTCGCGAGGTTTACATTCCAAATCTTGTCATATACATTATAATGTTATATGTTTTTAAAATTAAAACATAACTAGTATAACTGCGAAGGAAAACATTTTGAGGAAACCAACACGCCTTAGGATTTTCCATAACAGCCTCTGATATATGTGAAGTTTGGTGAATGTACTATTGCCTTTAATACCCTCACTATCATAGGTCTCTGTACAACAGTTAGACAACGACAAGAATTGAATGAAATTCAACAATGAATATAATGTAAAGTGAAAAAAAAAAAAAAAAATTCATAGTGTTATACTCGGAATTCCAGTGTAATTGTCGAGCAAAGCAAAAGGGCTCCGGCATATAAACATCCGGATGATTATATGCCGGAGTCCTCTCGGACCTGGACCTGGGACCGTTCTCAGCTTTATCATTTGAAAGTGAAAGTGAAATTGCCAGACACACAATTTTTCGTAGCCCACCAGTGGGATACGAAAAATTGTTGCTGTCTCACATAAACCGAGACTTCACATCCATGTAAAACTAAGTCTACTTTTTAGGTCTTATTGTCTCAATCAGAGCAGTTTTGTCTTTTGTTGAGCGGATTCGTTTATTATACTATTTATCGAACTTGATGCCATTTGAAATGACCACAGTTCCATAGAAATAGTCAAGAAATTACTCATAATTTGATTATTTTGAATAATTTAAATCATCTGCCCCTTAAAATTTAAATATAAACTGATGCTAGTATTTTCACTAGCGGTTATGGTCATTAAACAATAATTAGGCTGACAAATTTAAAAGTACCAATTTATCATAGAAATCGGAATTCATAAATCATTTGGCATTGATAAGCCGTTATGAAAATTTGCTTTTAATTCCTGCAATCTTTTTTATCAGGAAATTCTGTAGTCACACTAGTAGAATATGAAATTGTTTTTTTAATGTGCTTTAGAGGACCGTAAATAAGAGATTATTATTTTCTTTATTATTACAAACAGACACTCCAATTTTATTTATTCGCTTAGGTATAGGTTTTAATTTGATGATATCATTATCGAATGGGGACGTCACATTGGCTACTCCACAGGGATTAGTTCGTATTCAATTACACGGCAACGGACCGCCCAGGGTGGCGAAAAGCCTGGGCTCCAGTCCGTTGCCGGCTACGCGAAACAATTGTTTTTTTCTTTTTTTAATTTACATCCAAGAAATATATTATTTTATTAAATGAATACTCACAATCACAAGGGAGCAGTGAGTTAGTGAGTGATACATTAGCCACGTCTTGCAGGTAGTGATAAAATTAGGTGGGTACCAGGGATGTTATGGAGCTCCGTAACCGTAACCGAAAATATCGGATATCGGAAATAAAAATATATTCGAAACCGTAACCGTATCCGTTATAAAAGTTTCGGATAATTTCGGCGGCGGCGGGCGGATAAGGGCGGAGTCTAAATAAAACAGGTTACGACAGGTTTTTATTTCATTGCTAGCGCGCGCTTTTTGTTTTGTGCTTTCTGCCTACCCCGTTAGGGACCTGGAGTGATGTTATGTATGTATGTACCTATTTTTATTTTACTTTA
>DWDX01004422.1:0-11721 GCA_018245675.1 Agara michaeli | reverse complement strand
TAAATTTCATCAAAATCGGTCCCGTCGTTTAGGAGGAGTTCAGTGACATACACACTCACAGAAGAATTATATATATATAAAGATATGCATACAGAAACATGTAATAAAGTTTGACTCAAATGACACAGCGCGACAAAAGACGGCGAACAAAATTGGGTTAGGCTCATTAATAGAATTTCTCAATTTTATCGGCAGTTTCTCTTATAAAAGCAATAGAAGTGACGCTAAATTGAGATGAAGTGGGCAAACAGATGTTAGTGGCTTTGTTTTCTAATAAATGAATTCAGTAACAAAATAATTTGTTATGTCAATGAAAATAAATGATTAAAAAATAAGTTGGACACGAGAAAGAAAAATATAAAATGCGAAATATGAAAACATTGCAATGTTCATTCTTCCGAGGCGAGCTCATGCGCGTAACGCTGTGAAGCAGCTCGATGGATGTAGGTACAGTTGTACTTAAATAATGGTGTTTATTTGTTATATTCCTTTCAAGATCGCCGGATACTCGTGCAAGATCGTCAGCGAAACGAAAATGCGATTTACTTTTACGAAGCAAGTAGATCGGATCACGACGCTTTAGACTTATCCGGAACTAACGCTTGTGATTTGTTACACGTAAGATGTGAAGAATTTACCAATTAAAGTAATTATCTTTAGCCGTTCGTTATGCTTCATGGTCACGGAATCATTTGAGCTTTTTCGTACAAAAGCATTAATTATAAAATACATTTTGAAGATAACCATGTCATACAAAAGGCTGGTGGTATGTTTTGATAGCTTACGTATTTATGTATTACTTATGTTCGTGTGAATCTCTGTTCACGTTTTAGTTAAACACATAATTGCACACGTTGAGCAGGATGTAGTACTATAGCGCAGAAGTACAAAATAATTATCATGGTTGCACAAGTTCTTCATTGTTTTTATGTTCTTATTGCATACAAAGCTCTAATGTTTATATTCTTATATTAATGCACTACAGTCTTACAGTTATTTTGATATTAATTTATAACATTCTCTTTATAGTTTCATACAATGGGCTGATTTAATGTTTACTAGGATTTTCCACCAGTGAATCGGCGGTAAAGTTGCAAATTATTCCATACATATCTGACGGTAAAAATAAGTCTATCTGGAAGCGGCCACAGTATTGTATTTAAAAAAAAATCGAAACGCTTTACGTTTAAGTGTTTCAAAAGTTGTACTCGTTTGCCACAATTCTCTGAACCACGACAGTTCTGATCTTCGATATCGGTACCACATGTAGTTCCTTAACATTCGCATACCTACATATACAGAGGATAGAGCGACATCATTTTTTAATTTCTTTCCTTTCTAAGCTACTCGTAAATTAAAAATTAACGACCATGAACACCGGTCATAAAATAAATTGAATGCAAAGTATGCGCCAAACATCTATAATTATCTGGTGCTTTCGACATTTCTGACAATAATTGTCTATACTAAATGCTAATGTCTATAGTACAGTGTGCTGATGGCATGTGGTGACTTCGAGGCTTCAGGTGTCTTTATCCTGGGTAATGAAAGGTACAATAGTTTTAGCTATGTAAATCCTGCTCCAAACCTTTACGCTTTGGCTTTCTGTTTGTTCTTGACGCGACCACGCATCATACTTCGCGCTATCAACGTCAAAAGTTATTAAAACGTCAGAATTTTAAAACTATTCTGTAGCAAGTTAGTATGCGATTTTGGCCGAATAGTATGCCGTCCGTTTTACTGACGAAAGGGAATGGGCCTTTTGTCCGGGCATTCAGGTAGAAAGTAGAATAATGTAAAAAGAACTATACATTATAACTTGTTCTAGCTACAATACTTGAAGTGGTGTCGAACATTGGTTTATATACCCTTTAGACATAAAAATAAGGAGACTTGCAATATAGACAGTTGTTAGTGAGCATGTTAGAAATCTATCCGATACTAATTTGTATCATAACCTGTAAAACCACTGTTCCTACAATTAAAACTGTATGTTACGTGGGAAATCAGAAGTACAGGATAGGTAGTTTCAATAATTACAATAACATGTAAACCTGTACGTGTAATATACAGGAATTTGTTACGGTAGCGCTAATTGCTTGTTTCATAGGAAAACATTTGGCATCAGTGCGTTACATGTTTCGTCTTTCCTATCGTAATTTTAATTACCCCACACATAACAGCAACTCAACGCCAATTATGGTCGTCAAGTAATAGCCACGTGTTGCTCGTACGTTAGGCAAGATCGAGTGCAAGTGAACCTAAGTGATCGTAACGTGGTGAGATATTATCGACAAACAGTACGCAGTTACCTAAAAACCGTTGCGTGTACTATTGTAATAACAAGTTGTATCCAGTGAAAGCAGTTGTTGTTACTCAATCCACGTAATGTGTTCGGAAAAAGCGATTCCCGTCTGACGACGGTAGCATCAACAGTATCTTTCGTTAGTTAAAATTAAAATTCTAATTAATACGCATGTATCATTGATACATGGAACCTGTTCGCTTCCGGAGTTACGCAAAACCAGTCTGATGTCTAATTTGTTCTTTTTTTAACTTTTTAAGATGTTTGAGTACAACATTCACGATGAGTTCTCAAGCCTAATCATTATTTGCGTTAATTTGAGTGAGAACCACTTTAAAACGCACGTACCAATACAGATTATTATGGTGATCTTTTAAAGAAACTAGAAATAATTTGTAAAATATCTTTATTGTTCTACCAATTTTCCCTACTTTCATGAGCGTGAAGTTTGTCGATATTATTTTGTAACATTTCTTTAAAAATAACATTGATTCACATATATTAGCAAATGCAAGTATCGAAGATAATAATATAATCTTAACAACACATCAAATTACAATACAATTTCAATAAAAATTTGATTGCTTCATTTACTAGTTCACTGTCTCGTGTGTATATTATTATTGATGAAATCAGTCGAAATGTTTAATTAAGCGTAAGATAAACGCAGCATATGGATGTGTACGATGGAAAAAACACGACAACTTGTATCAGCCGTTGCAACATAGTATTCCAGCGGTTGACTGCATTAATGAAATGATAAACAGTTCTATTCTATCATTCTTCTTCGATTTTTTTAATTATATCAATATGAATTGGTATTAATTTGTCTGTGGCAATCGACATTATTGATGGATCATTAACCGATTAGAATCGAGATTCAAAATACGGTTGCTATGGTAATCAATCGTATTTATCAATTTGTTATTGTATTATTCATTTGTTATCTAAAGTATATCGTGTTGAAAATTTCAATTTCTTAGCTCGGGTTGTTTGCTACATGCATCGGTATCACGTCATACATAGAGTTAACATTTTAAATTCCATCTACGAGTGAATTCGTTAAGAACGTTTGACTGACATTCGCGAATTGAATAAAAAATATTTGATGTTCTTCTTGATTTCAACGATATAGTATGTATTACAAATATTTCAAAATCAAATAATATAATGCTATCATTCAATACAGATTTTTATGTCTGGGAGATTTGTTTGCAAATGCAAATGTTATTGAGTGTACTTGGTACAGGCTAGAATTAACATGTTAAATCGATTAAATTTACTTGCGGCCTCTTAATCGAATACTGATATCGATTAGACGGCTCGTGATGAGCGATACGAGTGATGGGGCTGGATTCTATCCCGGTACAACGGGTTTTTCAGATCCATTTTTAGATGTCACTTGAGTATTTTGTAATTATGTTCGTAAGTGGCGTGACATTGAAAACTTAAAAGCGAATAACGGGCCGAGGGACTGAAATAACCGTTTAATTATGGATACCTACATTGATGAACTGATCAGATTAATTCACGAGACGGTCTGGTGGCATCCAGGTCGCAGATGCGCGCGCTGTACTGGCTTTTGCGGCCGCTCTCAATGAGCACTGTTCTCGGATGTTTTTTGTACATCATAAGACACATGTTCGCGTAAAACCGATACAGATAAAACGAGTTCGAAATTAAAAACACAAAACACGAGCCCGTACTTCTCTTTTATCTTCCGTTTCCGCTTATTCGTTTTACTAGCATTGGAGCGGCTCGATAGTTTGCTCTTACAGTAGATTAAAGGCCAAATGGAATCCGTAATGTTTCGTCTAAAATAGTAAAAATAAACATGTGCTTATTAGTGTAATTGCGACGAGTAGTCATATAACGGCATCGTAAGCATCATTAAGTTCATGTAGGTATGTTTAAATAAAAAGCTTCTCTTGCTGAGAGGTTTGTGGGAGCTCTCAGCACCATAATCACGGACCACTGTTTATTATAAAAGGTAATAGTAGGCAGTCGTTAGGGTATGTAACGTAAAACTCTAACGTAAATCATTAGCCATTGATGGCAACGACGGCCCTATTATTAGATGTTTGCGTTAAGTCTGTATTATATGTAGTAATAATATTTCATGAAAAACTAAATTGAAATAATGAAATTGTTGTTTTTTTTTTAATTATTCGCACACGACTCTACAATTAGGTAAATGTTTAGTGTAGACAAAAATGTTCCTTTTGTGGTGTTTCAAGTATACACATGAATAGTATAATATATTGAACGTTTTTGTTCCATTCTAGTAGAGATAACAAAGTGTCATGCAATAATTGATGCGCGTGAGAAATTATGAAATAAACAAAGCGTTCGCGATATGAAAATCAGTGGAATTACGTCGGCGTATAATTCCGGTCTCGATGGGTTCGCTAATGACTGCGAAAATGACGATGAATATTATGAAATGTTTTCCATTTACTATAGTTTAAATCTATACTAGATTTAACGCATTGTTGCTTAATACCCGTTATCCTATTTTCTTGCCCGAATAAATATTTTTTTGTCACGCCCTAAAAAAAACGAGGAAAGCACGCTGGAGAATATGAAGAAAATTTACAAGAGACAGTATCACTGATGATAATAAACTATGAAGAATAAATATATACTTTACTGAATGTGTTTTCTCAAAACAAAATATAACACGCATTTATAAAAAGCTAAGCACCAAACTCTCCTGAAATAAACCTTGCTCGTTTCGTCAACAGTTGCTGTTCCTTCCTTTTCAGTAACTCTTTAATGTCGGACTTTCGAGTGTATAAATATACGTGTTTTTGACGCTCCAGCAACCAAAGCGGACATGTCTTTAGCTTCTTAAAATCTTGGCTAACTTAAATTTCGAGGTCATTTTTATATGATTTCTAATACCACGTTTTGAAGGTTTAACGCTATAAATTAATTAAGGTTTTAAGTGTAAATAGTTCACTGTAGTATCAATATTATCAGAGGCCATATAAATGTAAATTTATGTTTAATCAACTGATGGTAAAAGGTATATTGTATCAAGGTTGTCAACATATTTTATTCAAAAATATCTACACGTGAAAGCATTAAACGCATTTAAATAAATAACAACTTTTAAATTGATACATGTATTGTGATATCCATGAAACAGATCTAGCAATGTGACTTCAGTAGCAACGTTATTACCGTCTGTACGTTACCTTATTTACAAACAACGGATATACTTACTGCCAACTTGAAGTTAGACACAAATTATAATATCCAATAACTGAAAAGCACAAGCCATATGTCAGCACAACACACGTTTGGATCGGGACACTGGAGTCACGACGTCACTGAGCGTGGGGTTTCAGCGGTCGCGAGGTTGCGTTATCACTAGAATAACGTGGAGACGAGCTGATCGATCCCGGTGCGGGTGATAAGGCGGAGGGGCAGACGCGAGGAGCTGACGGTGCGCGCGGCGCGACTGGCGGCGGACCGAGCGCCGGCCCGCGACAGCCGAGCCGAGGCTGCGGCGGGCGCGACCCATTCCCTACACACGCATTATACTGTTTATTTTTATCACGCATTTCTCGTCACCAATTCAATTAATTCTCTATAACTCGCAAACGACTTTTAAATGTCAACACTCCGTTCAGAAATTACCATCTTCTTTTAGTATGATTACAGCAGTATTAAATTAGTATTGCGTTGAATACGAACTTTTAATAGAAGCAGATTAGACATTCAGAAGGCAATGTAAAGTAATAGTATTTATTGTCTAAAGGGGATGGATGTTTCGTTAAAAAAAATCCGTATAACTTTCTTTTTTACAGTTAAATGGTTTCCGTTTGATTTCGGCAATAGTAGTTCTATATCAAAATATCACATTATCAGTTTTAAGTTTTCGATAACGGTCACAGATGCTTTAGTATGAAATATTTGGTAGTTGACAATGCATTTAAAGTAACGATTGCCAATCGTACGAAATGCATTCAGTGCAGAACGAGAACGACCCACTGCGCACAGTACGTCCCGAGCTCGCACGATGCTGCATCGCCGCGAACGCGATAACCGCACCGCATACGCGACAAGTGCGTCCATTCAGACAGATATCGGATATGCGCTCGGTCGGTATTCCGTGGTTTTCGGACATTCGGTAATACTGTTATACATTTGTATTTCATAGTTTCCATAATTATCAAAATCATATAATGAATGTAGACGAAGCACGTCAGGTTTGCGAGGACATAGATATTTGGCACTCGATGCCTTCTGCCTACCCTATTAGGGACCTGGCGTGATTTTATAATAATATAATAATGTAATATTGTATGAGGACATATAAAAATTTAATTCAATTAACTCAAATAATAATGAACTGAAGGGGCATTGCAATATATGTATCGAATAATATAAATCAGCATGCCATTTTTCCACACGTAACATTTTCCTTAGTACTCTGTACCAAAATTGTGTGTACCATAATTAAAAATTAAAATCGATATCAACTAATTATTCATGTTCATAATAAATGAATTTTACATTTGGTTGTCTTCGAAAATATAATCAAAAGTTAATCATTGACCTATTTAATTATGTGTTAGAAGGTCAGTTACATTAAAAATATTCGAAAGCGTTGAGAACAATGCATAAAATTGTTAATTTAAATTTTACATGGCATGAACGCATGGTTTTAAGAAGTAAGTATACATCTGTCTAGATCACCGGATGTGATTCTTAGTTTCAATTCACATGAGGCTATATGACAGCTCTCATTAAAAAGATAGCCATTCTTTACTATAGTAGATAAAAGAAAACAACAAAACTGAACACTTCAATTCAACCTAATTTTACTCTAATTATAAATATATATTTTTTATCAACCTAATAGTGGTAATTAAAAAAAAAACAATGGAATCAACAGATATCTGCGACTATATGGACACAGTAGTCTAACTCTTATTAACAAAAGCATTCACTTACACTGTACCCTTTTGGTAAAAAATAAGAATAAAAATAGTGATAGAACCAATGGATAAAGGCACGACCAACCAGTTAACATCCATTGGCACTGACGTATCTACTCGTAAAACATGATATGCTTTTGAAAAACCATTTGCTTAATATTCACGCACCACATTATAATTAAATCTAATTCTCTAAACTGGTTATATAGATTCTTATCGTTACAAAAATAATAACACGAATCACGAACTTATTAAAATTAAAATCAATTGCTTTTTGCATTAGCAATGTAAATCAAAGTTTGATCGGAAGCTACAAATTGCGTATGAGAGGCCAATAACACGTTGGATACTCAACATACACACACATATGTGTGCGTAAACACAAGTGTAGTCATTATTATGAAACATTTACGTATCGACATTGAAAAATCTAGTGGGTAAAGTTTAATAAATACTTGAAAAGGTGTGATTACGAATATGTACTGCAAAATAGTTTTTATTTAGTTTTAAAAGGTATCTTAGCTAATTACAGCGCTGGTTTATGTATTGATTAAGTGAATACGCAGAACATAATGACGATGACAAAATTTATTTGTGTGCGTTTTCAGTATCACTTTTTGACCGACTTCAAAAAAAGGAGGAGGTTCTCAATTCGTCTGTATTTTTTTTTTAACTGCCTATGTTTATTTACATGATACAAGTAACCAAACATCACTTTCTACCAGTTTGTTACATATTAGAAGTGTTTACACACACGGGATACTTCATATCCCAAGAATATTGAGGATTCTTGAGTGAAAGTAAAAATTAAACAAGAATTGGGTTAAATTTGAGGTCACGTCTCTTGGTAATGTAACTTATATTTTATAAAACGTAACATCACGCCTGTAATCCCCTAAGAGGTAGGTATATTTTATAATGTATAAAATTATTATTTAACGGGGGCGAAACGGCAGGCGTGTCTGGTGTTAATATTGATATGTTTAACATTAGTTAATAGATATTTACTAGTCTTACAACTTTTGATTTAAGTCAATACATAAATAAAATATCTTAAAGCATATTTCATAAATACATACATTTATCTATCGGGGGATCATATTTGGAATTCCGCACTTGTGTGAAATTTGATTAGCGAAGTAATCTGAAACAGAACGTGCTGATAAGGCGCCTCGTCGATTTCCCGCCTCTCGCAGCCATTCCGTGTTCCCACACGTTTCTCCGCCGCAGTCACGTGTCCTCGTACGATACGCCAACCCATGGATACACGAACATATTGTTTTTACAACACATTAATATGGAATATGAAAAACATTACAGCAAATTTGGCAAAAAAATTACGATTACGTTATTATTTTCTAATAAATTCTACCTTATCAATGATTAGATAAGTGATAGTATTTTGAAGTCTTCGGATTACAAGTGATATGTTACAATTGTTAATTCGCCTAATTCCTAAGTGTCAAATGATTGTAATTCGAATAATAAATCATAATTCTAAAGTTACGCAGTTTAATTTTCATCTTTAATCTCTACATTATATGTAGAGACGCAGACGAGACAGGAGTTAATGTACCTCGTAGAAATTACGAATTAAAATGTTACCGCTATGTACGTATATCGCGCAGTTACTGTTAAAGAATACTGTCTAAGATTTAGATATTATATAATTTTTAATAATAATAATTGGTCTAAACATCTTAGGTTTTATGTTACATTAAACGGGCTTCGGTGTCAAATGTTTGATTTTAACCAGATGCTGTTAAATAGCATATTACAAAATATTATATTGCAATAGCCTTGATAACAATTAAAAGCATTTTTTGTCGTTTTTATCTAAATATATCATGATCCCAGTTAATGTACTATTCACATTACTGCATTATCAAGATTGAAAGATTTCAAATCGAAAACTTGGCGCATAATATATTTCCGTTATAATAAAAGGCTGTTATTTGTAAATACATTTTTTATTCATGAAGACTTGTTTTGTTTTGACTGCGTTACAGCAAGATAAATTTTACAATAAATTAACGTATGCGTTAGTACGTTATTACGTACAAGTTGCTAATAATAATTTTAATTAATATTATATTAAAACATAATATTATTATTATTAAAGAGTAAGTAAGTTGATGAATTAAAATCCGGTAACAGTGATGCTTTTTTACTAGTTTTATAACATAATATAAAATATTTAATTTAATTATTTAATTAGTTTGGCTACGACGTATGAAGATGCAATTTTATTGCAATTTTAAAGTTTTGCCGCTCGTGCATATATTTTCACACGAGATTTTTTATAAAATATTATAATTATTGTTGTAAATACTTATTTATGTATCACTGTTCACTTTCATTTTATTAATCAATCAAAATGCTGCGTATCTGCGTATCTGCAGTTGAATATCAATAGTAAATACGCTTTTAATTTCCCCTGTTGTAGAATAAAGTGTATTGAAATAATTATGGAATATTTGTAAGTGAAAAGCCGCAACATATTTCTGATTTCTTACAACAGCGCTTAACCTCGCTCCAGTATGCCGGCGCGCCGCGACTGCCGACGATGCGTTCGTGAAGTTTGCGGTTTGGAAGATCTTGCCCTTCGAACGCATGAAACAGTTTTTATATTGAGTTAATTTTTTTTAACCGTAAAATGTACATTTAATTCCCTTGACATCTTACGTTCAAATGTGTTGGTGTACCATAAATAAGACGATAACCTTTAATTAAAAAAACAGATTTTATATAGATATTTTAAATTGTTCGTTATCGTTAGATACACATTACAAATCCGTAGTGGGTTCGATTTTTGTACATATGCGGAACAAGCATGCTACTACTACCAATAAGAAAAAATGTTAAAGGAAATATACTAAAAACAGAATATAATGCCAATTACGTAGAAACCACCGGACGTATTTCTTTATGAAATCAAGTGTTATTAATTATAGTTTTACAGCGGTGTAATTATTTTTTTATAAATAATTTGTAAGTACAAATGTACCTACTGAAATCGCATTTAGAAACCAATTGAAGTTGAAGATAGAGCTACTTCATAATAAATTAGTAAACAAAACCTAATGCTCAAACGAACTGATACTACTATTTGATAATACTAATAAAACATTTTATTTTATCTTTACAAATGAGAACTGTCGACTCGTGCTGTGTTTGAACACCTTTCTGATCATAATGTTGCCAAATACATGTTTTCTTGTACCACCATAAATCATATTTATTAGCGACCACAAACATACATAACGACATAATTCTTATCGCTGCTTGTCGCTAGTTCTAACATTAGGCTATTTTTAGGGAATTAAAACCAAACATAAATATTCTCTCTATCTTTGTTACTACATTACATTGATCACAATATTGGAAGATTGTCGCAATGCCTTATTTGTTATATTTGTTAAACAGGAAATCTTTACAGAGTCATGTAAAGGTATTATACCTCATACTTGTATGTGCCTCGCGCGATCAATACAAGCAGTACCAGACACTTGCGTTGCTCCACCGCCCGTCCTAAAAATAAGCCAGTTTCGCCCGCTTGTATTTGTTTTTGAGCTGTGAAATTCCTTTCAAGTACATTGCGTGTTCGTGTATTGATTGTCCTTTGTAAATTGACTTTGACGACCGGCGATACATTACAAGCACACCGTCGAATCCATTGAACAGTAATAAATTAATCAGTCATGTATGCTTTTATACGATTCGATGCTACTGACGCCTGTAGTTATCGTACTGTAGGTAAATATATTGTTTAACCGTAAGAATATTAACTGAAATGAAATACAAGAATACATACGCTATATTCTAGTCGATAGTAAAATTAATCATTTATAATTTTCATTTATTACCAATGACAAATTTATTTTCGTTACTAAAAACTTTTATTTATTTTATTTAATAAACATGGTTTATTTCAATTACCGATGTACCTTTTATTTACTGAAAATGTAACTATGCACGAGTATTAAAATAGAAAGTTTTAAATAATAGATTCTTATAATAAGCTCGTTGTGAAATTACTCCGGCCTGTATCTAACGATAAGGATGAAAATGAGGTGAATACATAAAAAACACTGACAAATATATAAATAAGCGTATTAACAATATATGTATACACACGCAATAACAACATTTTTACAATTAAAACGTTTTTTCTTTTGATTGGCGATGACTCAACGCGAAGGGAAAAAGTAGAACCTCCTTTGAAGTTGGACCGGTGTAGTATTGAGCATTAATAATATAATTTAACACCAGCGTATTAAATATCTTCCACCACCATTACCACAATGCCGCTAAACCGCGATAGATATAAATGTTAACGTGGTTCTGAATATTCGTTGCATTCGTAAAATGAACGAAGCGTTTAGACATCGGACAGAGTCTGAATGAAAAACTTCTAATTGTAAATCAATTACTTAGTAAAATTTTAAAGTTCACTGCACGCTGTCC
>DWDX01004421.1:0-11723 GCA_018245675.1 Agara michaeli | reverse complement strand
CTAGAAATTCTAAATTAGAAAAATCCAACAGTACCCAACCCGGGATTTGAACCCAGGACCTCCCGATCGGCAGTCGAATAACCAATAATCAAATAACCAAGATGAAAGACTCGGTACTGCACATTTGCAGTCTCGTGTACAAACTCGAATATTGCTCAAATAATACTTAATCAAAAGCTTTTTCTTTCCGGGGAACAAAAGTTCATTGAAACATTACTTTTACTTTTAGACCTCTCGATTTTTCTAGATATTTTATGTACTAACTGTTCAATAAGGTGTACGATTACAACTTGCTTTACACGCTATAAGCCATATCCGTAAAGATAATCATCAATAATAATGAAAATTGTTACACAAAATTAAGCAACACTACCTATATTCTAATATAAAACATACATAAAGTGTCAATATGTCTGTTACAATGTTGTCACATGCAAAACAGATAGAACTTCATTATCACTATTGAAATTGAACGTTAAATATAAAATAATGTAAACACACACAAGTCGCAATTTCAGCACGATAAAACGTGAAGCAATTGAGTGAGACTAGGTTACACTGAATTATCGGAACATAGTTTGGAGCGCGTACCTACAACAAACTTCCTCCGACCGAACAAATGCGGAATTCAATAAAAGGGCTTCGCAAAGGCTTCCTATTCCGTAAAGTGAGAATTACACGTTCCTAAAAATACATACAGCGATGTGTAAAATGCGGCACCTCTTCCATCCTAACTTTACTTTGCAAAAAAGGGAATTACGTACGACCGACAAGGGACGAACAAACAAAAACACCAAAACGTGTTGTCTTGATGGAGGAAGTTATCTACATTTTGTATCGCATTTTATTTGGATATTGTACATGCCTACCTATGTACGTAAAAGCGTATTATGTGGATACATTTATCTATTTTCCGTCTAAATTAGAATTGTAATTGTATTTTATTTGTAAATAGTCATAATACACGTTGAATTAGTAACTAAATTGCATAGTTATCAAGCTAATAAATACGAGAGACACTTTGAAAACAGCAAGCGTTAAACGCTTTTAAGTATTATGTAGCTATTAAAATAATTATTTGTCATATTCTATACTGTGTGCAGTTGTGCGTATGTGTGTAGGTGTTTCACAGATTATACAACATTTACGACATTCTACAATCCGGTATGCTCTTAAAATTTCATTGTGCTATGAAAAACATAATTGTAGAGGTACATACATGAACATATGTATAGGTATATGGAACTGTAAATTAAACTTCGTATCTGGCCGTAGAGATTGGAGATACCCACATTTCCTGTCAAGCGCAGCTCGCGCAAAAACCGAAATGCAAATTTGCCGTAAAATGGGGAATTCCATAAAAAAGATCGAACCGCGAACTCCGAAATGGATCAAACAGTGGAAGAAAATCCAGCAAAAACTCCGCTAACTCGAATTAAATAGTCGTAGACCCGTGGGTTTGGTGACAGTGGGAATCCATCAGCGGCCTCCGTTTGAACGTTAAGGGTATCCCCTCGTTTATCGATCTCTTATCGTATCCAATGCTATTTGCATCGCCCGGTTTTCTTAGCCCGCGGGCGATACCAAAATCTTTCGATATATGAAGTATTACAATAATAACATTTTGTTTCAATAATTTCGAGAATCGCCGTTTAACAAATCAGTCCCAACCGAGTGCATTTATCCTAATTTTTCAAACTATAACCATAAATTATTGTATATTACTGATATACGATATATACATACACGTGTGTTCTTCGTTTGACAGTCGATTTCTATGGATGATTGAAACGACCATTGCTTTGCGTTAATATTATAAGATTATGTCCGATTATTTGCGGCACGTGATGGGAGACCCTAACTGAACCCTCCGGCCCCGCGGCCCCGCTATAACCCCTCTAAAGTAAATCGCAATTTGATAGCATTCTCAAGCGACGCGTCGAGGCATCGCGCGATATTAAACCAGAGTACGAAATGAATGCGTATTTATTGAGAGTGCATTATGCATTTATGAGGCGTACGTTTATTTTAATCGTCATATATTCACGGCGATAAGACTGATTTGAAACAAGTATATAAGTATAAGAATTCGAATGTTATATATATCTGTATTCTTGAATATAGTCAGAAGCGCCTACAAATACACATATAAAAATCATTTCGGGCCTTGAACAGGGATTCATCCTAAATAAACCACACAAATACGTCGACACATGTCATTGAAATACTTATTAACATTTCCTTAAACACTTCTGCCTATGTTATCTGCAGGAAGTCTTTCGAACAAGTAAATAATATAATCTAATTTGCTGGTGAACATTTAAAATCAAATTTACTTATTGCTTTCGATTTAGATATTATTTCGTTTACTTAATATTTAGATTCCAAATGATTTTTTCCAAGCACTTCCCAACATTGACTATACAAAATCTGTATGTATGTGTACTCTTTTTAAATTTAACACCTGCCACAAATTCTCCCCATCCACCCAGGGTTGACTGGTAGAAAATGCCATGCGGCATTAAGTTCGCCCATTGTCACTTTTTGTTATGAAGTTGCAACAAAGAATATAAATAAGTAAATAAATAAATCCATTGTTTGCGTCGTTAGATTGCTATTATATGTAGGTGTAATCAAGAAACGTTATATTATTATACATACATACCCTTATTTTGGTATCCTTTGATAATTTTGCAAGTTCGAAACTACTAGTGGAACCTCCTATCGGTTCAACCAATGTATTGCTTGCAGCAAGACTGTAAAAAAAATTTAAGTATGATTCAAATTGACTCGACCGTTAAATGATTTTAATTCCAAAATGCCAGAGTACAGAATGCCGTTGCGCACTTTTGAACAGAAGACTGTATACGAATTTTGAACTTTTGGTAATCAACGGTGTGAAAATAAAAACAAAACTCACAATCATCAATAATTAATATTTCATCTATTCCTATCACCCGATGAATACTTACAACAATTACAATCAAAAATAAGTAGATAAGGTAAATAAAACCTGAACGTGGAATCCATATCTTTGCTACGTTTGTAATAGGGTTGTTTGTCAATGTGTCTCAAACCCCCGAACGGTGACAACTCGAAGTTTTCTTCTAGAGTTTCATAGTTTATTTGCGTATTGAGACACATCACTCCTACCGCCACTTCTTTGTGCTGAAGGAAATTTTCAAATATTCACAAATATTTAGTTATTATGTTTAACCAGTTCCAATTCGTGTCTAATGAAACATATTATATGTATATATGTATATGAAAATGTCTAAGACGGACATAAACAGACATTGTTTATTAAATGCTAAATAACAATAAAGAGAATAATTCCGAGCAGCGATCATTCATATTTCAATGTTTAAGCAAACGTGAAAACTGTATATGTCAAAATCTAATCACCTCGCAAACGATCAGAACCCTTTCGGACTCGGGGTGTCGAGAAATGAGCTCACTGACGTAAAATTCACCGTATAGTTCTTTTAAACGAGTTGAATGGCGCTCAACTATCGGCACTATATCGTCATTATCTTCTTCGCTGCATTGAAAACAAAGAACATATAATTTTTGGCGCGCACACAGAGTAATCTATACAGTTTACAAGACTATTATGGATTTATTGAAATAAAATGTAACTGTTATACCTACAACGTGAGCCCCAAGTACAACACCATCACAAATTTGCTAAAGGTTTCAAAGTCGTTTGTTTCAGGCTTTATATAGAAGGCTAAGAACAAACAACAATGATAAGGTAGCAATAACGGCAGCGATAGCTATTATAAAATGTTTAAAAAAAAAACACTTTGGTTGCAATTACACAATCATGGAATTTTACATTTGAATATACATATATAGGTAACGAACGCTAAGGAAAACAAACTAATCGCACTAAACTACATACACACAAGCCATACAAATCTACCGGATTTCAGCTATTTCCTTGTTCAGGTGAACAACACGAGAGATAACTTATTTTGAGAATTCGTTAGTAATACAAACGGTGTATAAAACTAACACAGCTCTTCGTATTCTGAGTCGGGGGCACACTTCGGAGCGGTCCGCTATGGACAGGGACGGCAGCTGGTCGCCCGGCACGCCCCGCTCCAGCGCCTGCACGCGCCTAAACGCACCTTCTGTACGAGACTGGCCAGGAATTAACACTAAAACAGCAAGTTATACCATCATAGACCAACTAATATTTTACCAAGTGTCCCGTCACACCAAAATGTGCTATAAACAGTGCAAAGAGATAGCTAGCAAGTGTAATAGACACATGAAAAAGTGATAATGGCCTGGAATAGTTCACGCTTGACAAACGATCGTCCATTAATTGTTGAATATATAGGTACTTATATTTTCGCAGAACAAACATTTGCGCTCATTACAAAAATATTTTTGCTCTTTGGAAATCGAACCCACTACCTCTGGCGCCACAGTCAAGGTCCTTGACTACTGGACCAACACGTCAGTGATGGTACAAGAACTTTAATCAGTGTTGTTTAATATACATGACATATTTTTGGATATTCCGTATAAAAGAGTTTTCCACTATTCAACAGATAAAAAGGGATTTGGATCAGAGGACATTGGTAGCTACAGCGTACTTACAAGGATAATTGATCAATGGTTTCATCATCGCAATATGATTAATGTAAGGATCGCTCATAAATACTGACTTTAACATTTTATCAACGATATCACGCGTATACGCGTGGTTCCAACATAAAAGGTGAATAAACAAAGTGTTTCTCGCTTTTAATTCGGTGGCTCTGAAAATTGTTTAACGTAATCAATAAAAACCCGCGAAAACTTAATACCTACAGACACAAAATGTAATAGGCACAATTGTTTGACAGATAGGTACTATGCGAAATGAGTAATAAAATTGATGATTACTTATATTTTGTCCAAATAAAATCTTCCCATGCGCCAGGATGTATAGAAGGGATAGGCGGATAGTCTCTAGCGGCTAAAAAACCTATTATGACCCCATTTATATCCAGCTGACATATACTAAGAACGCAATTTTCTCTAAAACAATAACACAATTACATTAGTAGACGACTCAGAAAAGATACGGAAAGAGTTTGCGTAAAAAAATTACTCACATGAGGTAAATAACATCTGAAGCCACATTAATACGAAAGTTCTGTGACATAGATTCATTTAAAAGCTCCAAAATAGAGGACACATCATCTAATTCTGCTAATCGCAATCGGCCAAGAGACGGTGGACGCAAATTACGGAAAGACATTCAGAGTATTTTAAATTTCCCAGTGATTCTATATTTTATAATCAAAAGATCTCTGCATAGATAACACGCTGTATGTGAGCCACATAAAAACTATGACTCCATTTTATAGATACTTTTAACTTTATTGGCATTGACAGAATACTCTTTTTTACATTCCCAATATAGAACTTTACAAGTGACCAACAATAAGTCAAAAAATTATCATTTTCACCAAAGAACTGCTAATAGACATTGGTTACTAGAACCACCGAGTGCTCATCCAGTCGAATATGTAACCATAGATAAGTGATAATATACAAAATATACTATCTGTCCCGGCAAACTTCGTACAGCCTCACAGTATAAATAAATAGTTTAGTTATACCAATCTGAACCAATTTTAATCTTATTTGACGCGACGTGCGTCATATTATGTTTCACAGGTAATTAATATTTGACAGTGCGATGGTAGCGCAGTCTGTCGGATCCAATGTGAAACATTCTAAAATCAATAAATACTTAAAAATTAATTTAAAAAACATTTTCCAGTGGACCAAATTGTGAATCCAAAGCATTCTCAAGTCCCCTTCCTTCAACACACATAAAAAATTTCATCATAATCGGTCCAGTCGTTTAGGAGTTCAGTGACATACACGCGCACATAAGAAATATATATATTAAGATATGTAACTTACCACACTAGTAACACTCAATACTACTGTATTTGAAAATGGATTTTGATAATTATAAAATATAAATAAAAAGACCGGTATACTGCATACTTATTTATTAAATATTCTTAAATTCAAACTAGCTGAATGTAAAAAAAAGTAGAACGTAATGATTAAAAAAATTACTGCCCGGCGTGTCGGAACCGACCAGCCGTTTGAGCTTTTACTTCATTAAAAAGAACACTTTATTCAACGAAACTGATTGATATGCTTAATATACAGAACACTTTAATTCTAATAAAAATAATTTAATTCTGTAACAAAATTCTACTAGCTCTAATTAGCATCAATAAATAAGATGACTTCAGTGTGGATCTCTTTGGAGTGGTTAGTTCGACATAAACACGTTTAAAATAACACTTATTTTATACTAGGTTTTATGTACGTCAGATGTTAACAGATTGACCTTAATATTGTTATTTACAGATTGCCCACAATAAGATAAACCCACGACGCAATCAAGCTAAAATTAAATATACGTGAAATCAAACTTCATAGTACGTCATATACTTAATTCTTATATTATGTATAATATAAAATTACGCGAAACCAATATACAAAGATTTAGATATTTCTAACTCACACGTTAGGCGGACGCAATTCTGAACGAAATCTCAGATGAATAAGAATACAACCAAATATAAAAATCAATCGATGTCGACATAACTTAGGTTATCGTGTTGTTATGTAGATCCTTTAAAAATATGTACAAAGAAGCTATACCACACTGTCTATGTATCATATCGGTAACCACATCTTCGGCTCTGTACCGTTCCATTACTCGTCTCATTAGTGATGTTCGTATTAAAACCAGTATCGATGATACTGTTGTAAAAGAAGAACTTACTGGACTCAAGAAATCTAAGAACTAAGATTTAATGTAAGAATTAATTAAAACTAAGAAATATGCTTTAAATATTCAACGCTGTCACTCATAATTTAACAGAGTTGAGATGTCTTCATGGGTACAAAAATATGATCATTTAATAATATTAATTATCTTCTCTATATATCGAATCTGTTCCTAGCAATATTTAAAATGAAGTTAATGGCTGCAACATGCAAACGTTCAGTTTAAGAAATGTATGGAAATTGACAGATATAATAGAAGTATACTAATGAAGTTGACTCTACCCTAAACTATATTAATAGTAACCATCCCTAATATATTCCACGAGAACTATCACATTGTGGCTTCACGCTGAACAAGTCGCTCCCAGCGAGGGAAGGTCACGGACCCATAATCCTCAATGGTCACGATTGTATCGTTTAGTAAGGCCGATGCTATAAAAACCGTCACTTTCTATTTGGAATAACGTTCTAAAGTATATTTACGACGACCTCTGCCGACTTAAATGCTGACCGATACACCACTGATATATTATGAAGCGGCAGCAATCCCAATTCCAAGTGATGGGAAAAAAGCCGCATTAAGTAGTAGCCAATATAAAAATATATTATATTTCGAAACTGAATTACTAGGTAACTTTAAAGATATATTACAGAGCTTAAAAAGCTACCTTTATTTAACATAGTCGATCAAAACTTAAGCCACCTATTTCAGCTATAGTTATCCTACAACTAACAAGCAAAATACAGAATAAAATCATATTACAACTAGACGATCTATCTATTAATTAATATCTCAAATATTAAAAACCTTATTGCATTTGTCATAATATATTTCTGAACACCGATCAGAAGATCTCTTCACTCCGATAGTTTAAGTTTCTAAGCATGCGAGTATACAATATGACGCCTAAACTATTTCTTAAGGCAAGTTTAGTGTTACGGTAAATACTAGACTTAACACTAAAGTTTGTAACTATCACACATTATCCAGTTTCAAGGTAAAGAGATCATAATATACAATAAAAAGCGATAGCATTATAGCAAAACTAATAGTCACTGAACAGGGTCTTCCAATTAACTGAAATGGACAAGCAGTTTATTTATTAATAAATCAACATTATTTGTAAGAGACTGGGAACATATAAAACGACATCACGTAGCTAGCACGCAACTGAAGCAAAATTCAAGAGGCGCTACACCCTTGCGCGACGCTTCCACGTAACCGACAACCAGTTGTCATACATACATACATACATACATACATACCTACACGATCACAAATATCCCAGCAACACGCCGGAAGCCACGAACTGACATTTATTCATTTTCACATGAAATGTCAGTGGCTCGTTCGTCTGAATGACATCGATCATTCATATGCGAGCCTTGTATGATAAATCTTACATCTACTAACATATCTTAAACATAATTATTATATACAATTTAATGAGTCAATATATGTAGTGCATTCCTAAAGCGTATACGGACACTTAAACCCTTACAACATTCGACACTCACGACACACCACAACACTCCACGGCACTGTCATATTCGAGCAACCCAGCATCGATACGAATGCAACCTTCAATATGACAACGGAGCATATTCGATATATACATTAGTCACTAGAACCTCCCGAGTCCTTGTACATTGGTCACTTGCAGCACTACGCTTGATACTCGTTATGTTCGTTTGATTTGAGACATCGATGAACAATAAATATGCCACGGACAGAACCCAATATCAATTTACACAGGTACATGTGATCATTTATTCACATAATAAAAAGACAAATCGACGAAGTCTCCGTATCATTATGTTAATTGAACATAAATAATAATAATTCACACCATATATTTATTGCTTACACCTAATAGATCCTTAGTATACTGTAGAGTTACTGCGATACATGCAAACGCTATTGATATATAAAAACGGCGTGTCACAATGCTCATTTATATACAGTAGTTCAGTGTTGAATGAATTAGTTTGAAAAGAGAAACATAAGTAATACACAGGTGATTAAAATCATTGGCCATATTGGAATACTTAAATCGGCAACTCGATAAATAAATAAAATGTTTAAAACACGATTAAGCAAAGTAACTGTATACAACATATTATGTAGTAACATTTATATGTAGTAACGAAACGGGTCTCCCCCCACACCGCGATCACTAAAATATTTTGGTATTATGCACATTAAAATGTATCCTTCTCTGTGACGTTCAGAGACCGGATAAGTATTATTGACAGAGTTTTAGCGATCGTTACAAATCTACGAATAGACAGCAGGCGGGCGTTTGATGTCGGCACGAGTGGAGCCACATTTCAAACGGCAAGGCCTATGTATGTGTAAAGTATACACTAATGCACAAAATTGTCTTGTATGTAATATGACGCTAACGTTGGATGTAGCCAATAAAGATCGGGCGACTTTTATGCGTTTTTTCGTGGACCAAAACGCCAGGCATTCTAAGACACCTTTACTTCCTTAACATTGAAAATAAACAAGAAACCTTTGCCCCGCATCAAGCTGGTATTAGCACAACACACAACATTAGCCGAATGTGTACCGTTTGTATATAATTGCGTAAAGTTTACATTGATCATGCCCTTTGCAAATAACATACAACATCACTGACAGAATGTATAGTCTGTTACATGTTTACTTTAGTACAGTAATTAAGTATTTCTCCTTGTACAATATGGGACCAAATAAATTACCTCACTATTGTATTGTAAACATTACGAAAGAATTACTTGGATAAATCGTTGAACGTTCAATTATTTATTATATGAATATTTTTGTCTGGCTATTTTCTCGAAGTCTCAGTCTTGCGGTTTAAAAGCCGTTCCAGTTGCTATCATTGTATTGATAATCGTCGGCAAAATAGCACGAAAAACTACTCTTATTATTTCACTTATATTATTGAGTGTAAAATAAATATTCATTCGTTATTTACGTCCGATGATCTCCTCGTATTGCGCACCGACCGACAACGTGTTAACTGACAGAGATCGCTAGAGGCCGCCGGGGGCGACGCGCGCGACGGGCGCGGGGGCCGCGGGGGGCGGAGGATCACTTGGCCTTGTGCTTGGGCGGCGTGGTGGGCGCGCCGGCCTGCTCCGCCGACGTGCCGATGGCCACGCCCTCGCTGTCCACTTCCATCTGCGGGGAAAACTTTACTGGAAGCGTTGTGACACAAAGACATGTAATCCTTCAAGTTAAGCCTAAAGACTGATCGTCGTATTTCGTATATCGACCGCGTCCCTGTTAACTAAATAAATTGAGATTTATTTATTAATTTTATGCAATTTATTTATTTATTTATTAACAATGCAGAGAAAGATTTACTTCAATGCTAAACCAGAATACTCAGCGAGGAAGTTGTGTATATTGATTGATTTATGTACCATGATTGTGACCAGGAAAAAGTACCGGTCACTACAATATCATTGATGTTACCTGTCTGAATTAAGTCGAATCAATTGATATTACAATATCAAGTTTCCTCATAAACAAATGACAAGTGAAAACGCATTTTCCTTATTCCCATATTACACACAGTCAGGTCCATATGGAATTGTACACATCAGTGTTATTGTATTACATGTTACATCCAGCTGTGTTGAGGTGGAGATAAAACCATACTCACTTTATCTTCCTTATTGGCTGCTTGTGAAGGTGCGCTCGTGTTATTGGTACTGCTGTTATCGCCTTCATTCTCCGTAGTCTCCGCACTGGCTGTACCTAAAATTAGCAACAAAAACAATATCATTATATATAACAATACATAATTAGAGACAGCGTGACTTCCAAGTATGTATGTAGATTTTATAACTGAAATCGAAATGACTAAATTGAACTTTGGAACGTAATTTAATAGTTTACAAGAATAAAATATAATAAGAGATAGTGTCTACTTTCAGATGTGACATTCAAGATAGACATTAATAAAAATGGTCAAGATTCACTCCCTATACAAATTACATAATTTATCATAACATTTAGATAAGTATATCACACCATGTAAGTATGTAATATGTCTGTATGTTTCATACAACATTCATACAACATACAAAAAAAATATTTTAAGGTAAGGTTGGTTACATAATTACTTTGTTGTAAAACAGCAGTCGCTTAGTGTGTAATGTGGGTATTTTAAAAACAAGAAGCGGCGATAACCCGTCGTTTGACCAAATCGGTTGCATTGATTGATAAAATAAAAAAAAATACAGACTAATTGAGAACCTCCTCCATTTTTTGAAGTCGGTTAATAAAGGATGCACCTACCGGCTTGTACGTGGTTGGCGTTCCCGCGGTCCGCTTCGTGTTCCCGCACCACGGCGTCCAGGTTATATCGTCGCCGGTACGACACGAAGAAGGTGCGCACGTGATTTTCCGTCTTCGTACCGAGGGTTTCGGCGATAGCTTGAAAATCTTTGCCTATACACAAGCAATACTAAAACTGTTAAGTAAGCGATGACTTGTGAAGTTTTTGATCGAATGTTGTTCGAAAACACAAACTGCTATTGTTTTAAAATGAACAAATATAGATGATTGCAAAGACGGCGCCAGAGAGTGCGCATAACCAGTAGCGTCTAGGGGTTAAGTACTCTGTGGCATTCGTTTCCCGCCTAATTTTCGCGGAAATCGTTTAAGATTCTTTTTAAAAATCGCTCCGAAGGATCGGAATAGGGCTCGCTCCCTGCCGCTGCCCGCGCAATGATTTTCGGAAAGGAAAATTACTGTTTTCATTTACAGTCGAAATTACAGAATACACCCAATACACGATCGAAATAAATAGATAGATCAAAGTCAGCAGCGCGAGCACGAACTTTACCAGGGTTGCGAATGTAAAGGTATCGAGAATACGATACCTTTACGTTACGTCTACATT
>DWDX01004420.1:0-11724 GCA_018245675.1 Agara michaeli | reverse complement strand
CCCGTTTATTTGCCCTCTGACGTCGTACCTCCTCGGCTACAATGTCCGAACCCGATCTACATATTACGGCTGGCGATCACGATTTCTCAGTAACGTTGCGGGCGAAATTCTCATCGCATTCGGTGGCACTGTTTGTGATCGTGTAACACATCGTACCGACTGTGTTTCTTAAAGCAAACACAGACGGTTTGCGGCAGGTAAACGCACTGAATACAAGGGGAACACACACACGCCTCCATTGGCATTGTCATTTCGAAACGAGGTGTTTTATTTACAAAGCGTGACGCCTCAACTTATCATTGTACGCTTCCAGGTCACCAAACCTAATCACTGGTTACGCAATCAAAACACAGCCAACAAACTAGATATATACATGCAACGTTGCCTTGAAGTGTATTTGCGGTATGTGTACGGATAAATATAAGAAAATAATTCAATTTTCTTTAACATAAGCAAGTAAACCTTTGCGGTAGCGGTCATGGTTACGAGTTACGACATTAATTCGCTACAAAAGGCATCTTCACCGCGTCGAGAGTTGGCGTGCGGCCAATTGCGAAAAAAAAAACCTAAACACGTGTCACTATATCAAACTTTCCACTCAACACGTCTGCTAAGTATGATACTTTGAGCTCTATTTGCTTTATGACAAATTCACACTCCATCAATTATATTGTTAGGACAAGGTTGCATCCTCCCCCCCTACGGTAAATTGATGACGAGTAAAAGTCATCGGTCGTCATTTTTATGACACGACACTCATCATATTTAAATGATAGTAATCATGTGTGTTTTAAAAATATCTTCGTATTCATCCAACTCTCACCTGAAACATATCCGTGTCCGGATCTTCCGTGTACTCAACAATAACCGCCTGGCTCCTGCTGAGCGTGTACGAGATCGAGTGCTGGCTCGCATCGAGAATAGCTTTGCTGCTGTGAGGAGTTTTGACCACATAGTGTTTGGAGCGACGCACGCCGTTCGCCTGCGGTCGCCTGTACAACACGAACTTGCTTCGGCGTCTGCCCCGCTCCCCCGCCGGCAAATACCCGTTGTACCTGCAATATGAAAATACATTATTATTATTGTTATTATACCATTACGCCAGGTTCCTAACGGGGATAGGCAGAAAGCACCGAGTGCCAAATATCTCTGTCCTTACGTGCTTCATCTACATTCATCATTCTCTTCATGTATACACACCGGTTTCGGAGACGACTCCCCCGACATCCAGTGTCTGATCTGTTTGGTCGTAATGCAAAAAGACATTTAGGCACTAAAACCAAGAGACCCCTATGAGGGGTTGAACGCGACTAATGAACAAACCCGCATTTAAGCAGGTTTTGTCGTTTTGCACATTAAAAACGTGGTATTTAAATTCAGTTTTTATCATGGACATTATGGAATGGAATTGAAGAACCCGTTACCCGATGTATACCAAAGATGATTTACGGTATTTGTATAACGAAACGTATACAATTAGGTCCTTAAAAACTTGGTTACATATTGGTATTGGTTATTCGTCTACTATTGCAAATGTCTCTAGAAGACGGGGCATTAACCGTTTACCGGGTGCCAGTGCTTTTGGTGGCTATAAATTATCTTCAAATTCCTGGACGAGATATCTACGTACTCGGGGCAGTTATAATAAGATACAAACAGTGAAAACATCGTATATTTCCATCGCCACCTTTAAAATAGTTTTCTTATATATTCACAAGATGATTTCATGTTTCTCGGTCTCTCGAAAAAACACAAACTCGTCAGCACTCGATGCTAAGGTCTTAGAATCCTTACAAATATCGAAGACCAATGAATTATAGGTAAGTAGGAGTATTTGCATCGGCGTAAAATTTGCGGTTTTGATTTACAGAAAATTTATTAACGGCTGTATGTACTACCATGATCTTAAAGATCAACTTACTTGACTTGAACATAATAATTTAACAACAATGCTGTCAAAGATTTACTACGTCATCAAAATACATTTACAGCTCGCAATATCGCTGTTGTGTTTTGACAAATTCTTCAGACGCTTCGAACGTATTTTACAAACATGTTGAACTCCTGCAGTTATGATGCAATACTGTCAAAAGATCATTGACAGTTTGAACGCGTAAAGCGTAACCACACAATACGCGGAGTTCGCATAATTCCCAGAGGTATTAATTCGCCGTAACATCGTAACAATTACGTTAAGAACTCGCAAAGAAATTGGACAATGTTGTGCCGACAGCTACGAGTAGATACATCTCCGTCGCATGGGAAACCAGACGAGTGCAGCCTTTGTGTATTATTGTATAAGCGTTGTAACGCCGTTAACGTAATATCTGCTTGTGCTATGTTTTTTCAACTCCACGCTGACTACGCCATATGGATTCACAGAGTGGTACAATCACGTACGCAGTTTACTTATTTTTTTCCTTCTTACAAACTGATATATCACATGCACGTGTTAAACTATTATGTTAGTTACGTTTTTCGTACAAAAACTTAGCCAGTAACAAGTACCACGAAGTGGGAATTAGATTAATTGTAAGTTGGTGATACTTGTACCAATTTTCCTTTTGAATCTATTATATTGGGTACAAACTACCTGTGCAGGATTGAAACCGAAATATAATGATATTGATATTTCATAATGATATCTCATTTAAACTATCCGTCTCAAAATGTTAGAGAAAAGGTCTTGTTTTTTAACTCAATAATGACCCGATATCGAAGAGATAATTACACAATGTATTCAGTGAAAATGTTTAGAATTTTGCTGCCAAAGTCAAGCACGCAATCAATGCTACGTCCGAGTGCACCGGGCGAGATACTATTTCACAGGCACGTAGAAGCGACTCCAATTACGGAAGTCTGTATCGTCATCGCATGAAGACATAATGAACCCGAGAATTAGACACGCCGCGCCCGGTCGTTGCTACTCAATTTAGCGTATTGCAAATTGACAGAAATAGACCGCGGACGTTTACCGTCTAAAACGAAACAGGGAAATAACTATAGATACACATACACGGTGTATTTAAAAAAAATTCAACGCGATTTAGTATTCACTACATTAACTGTTTAAACCCGTATTGATTAATAATATGTCAGTGAATTGAGTTTATTTTAACACACATGATGCTTTTCTTTTGGAACCTTGGTACGCATTCCATTCTTTAGCTCCAGACCGGAATACTATGGATCGAGTTTCAGTTGTGACCGTTATCCGCTATAAGACTAGGTACTAATTTTAATATTAGTGGAAATAACGACCCTTCTTTTGCATTTATTTTCTATGAATTACTTACATATCGCGCATGCTTATTGGGAAAAAAGACGATTTTTGGGAAATCACAAAAGAAGATCTTGCAATGAGGCCTTATCGTAATTGTTGATGAATAAAATTAAAACTAAATTATTAATTAATTATAAGTGCTATTATTTTGTACATTTCATTAACTATCTATTAGACCATAGTAAAAAACGATTATCTGTATATGTACGTAACTAAATTTTAACTTGTCTCTTAACGAGTCAGTGTTCCATTAAGCATGTGATACATTTCGTATCTGCTTAATTTTGGATACCTAATATACTCGTATATAAAAAAAATGTATTCGGCTTCGTGTCAGTTGTAAAGTGACGTAATTGTATGATATCGATTACGCGGTTAGTGAATTACGATCGAAATGTAGCCGACACGGAAGAAGTAATTTCACGGTTGGAACATAAAAGTCAATCTCAGATCATTGGAGCGGCGTTAGTTGGACGATCGCACGCGGCCTGCACTGCGGGGCATTGCGGCACTTTTGATTACATCAACAAATAGAAGCATACGATAGGCAAAAGAGCGTCGACTTTTTGTTCGAACGCTCCGCTGTACAAATACGATACCAGCGTGGCATGCGGTTTCTTCGAAGGCAGGACTTCCCAAGTTCCCAACGAACGGCGCGCGGAGAGATGTCAAGGGGGACTAAATATGTTTGAATATTCTAACGAAAAATTTATCACATAAATTGACAATCATAATTAATCATATCCCACTCATTGATTCAGTGTATCATTTATCATGAAAGTCTATAAACTAAACATAAAATCTATAAACAATGTGAGTTTTTTTATATTTTTAATGATATAAGGTCTGGTCAAAAAAAAGGTTGGGAATCACTGTTCTAAAGCGTTATCGGAGATCTAAGACATGAACTTTAAATAAGCCACATATCAAGGCTGTGAATGCATTGACAACACTGACGAGCTGCTTGTTTTTTTTTTTATTGCGGTAATAGGCTTGCGTTTGACTGCCGGCTCAAGTGATAGTACGTGTGGTGCAGTCTAAGATGAAGCACATTTGCCTAGAAAACATGGAGATATGTGTGCTTATACTACGTTTTGAAATCACCATTATTAAATTAGCGAGGCGTGATCGACGATATGGATCCCGTTGTTGCAAGTTACTTCTTCCGCATTGCTCAAACGCTAGTACCGAACGACGATAGATAGCGATGCAAAACGATCATACCGATCGTCATAGCAACGGCTTCGTAGCATTCCCATTTCGTGAGCCTAAAATATATTAGATACACACATTTAATATTAATGCGTTCGTATATATATTTATCAATCTATTCGGCTACGCATCAAATGATACGACGTAATCCATGGCAGATAGAAAAGTAGTACTAAAAAATCAACAGGGACTGAAACACCTGAATAAAAAAAATATTGAATTCAAAAAAAGAATAAAACTACACTTTTGTCGTTGACTCAGAAGCTATAGAAAACGTTTTATTTTAGTGCCAATTTGTATATCGTTTCCGGCAGTCCATCGGCATTATCGCCTAAGAAATGCGGTGTAACCAACACAAATGTATTATGAGAGTGTAACGTAAATTTTACACGTGTTGTAATAATTGCAATCGATTGGCTGCGATTACGTCTGGAGGAGGTGCGAGCGTTGTTAATGCGAGGCAGCACGAAAGCATTCCCGAGCCCTCGGCGAAATATTAATTATACTCGTGATAGTTACGCACACTTCTGTAGCCAACTATGATAGACAGCTGTTTATTTATTTATTTATTTATTTATTTATTTATTTATTGGATTACCAACATAAGTAGCAGTCAATAAACAATAATTTAATTAAGCTTAGTTGGTGCGATTTAACTGCTAGAATACTTAACTGTTTAGAATACTTCAATGTACATATTTTGTACTGAAAACAATGGTTGTGATTTCTGTCTCTTGTTTTAAATTAAAAATGAAATATCACTCGCTGTCACGGCGAAGGAAAACATCGTGAGCAAACTTGTACAGCATGGACTACTCCATACTGTTCTTCGGGACGGGTGGAGTCTATCAATCACTGCAATAGACCAGCGTGAACCAGAGTTTAGAGTTGCGCTTTACTCTACGCTTGCGCAAATCTAAACTCTATAACGTTTGCGACTAACATAACCGACTTCATGACTTCCGTTATTTTGGTACTTAGTTAGGTCGTATTCATTCGAACGCAGACGCTTAATACAATACAGAAGTTACATTATCGTCATCGATACCGTAAAAAGTAGTCATCAATGTTGAGACTAACGAAGCGCATATGACAGAGCGCACATGTTTCAACATTCGCAAACACGAACGATACTCTTAATGTCAAATGTGACACCGGACCAAATGTGACCGGGTAACTGCGACATTCGATTCGTGTCTGTTGTAAAGATCACGTTCGATGGATCTAGCAATATACTGTATACACGCGCAGTCACTCAACGTGGATATGACAACCGTTGGACGAGAACAGCGACGCTCCTATATGGGTACGCAGTGAGTCCTAAGAAATCTGCCATCTTATAAGGACATGTCTGTCACATGCTGGCATAACGAGAATGATAAACAAGATGAAATTCATGATATATGTACCGTATGTGTACCGTTAACATTGTTCAATTTAAAGATGAGCGGTAGTAAATATATCGAACAAATAGGTTTAATTGTAAAATTGAAGAAACAAACTGAATGTTACGCCGCTCTAGTGAAAAGTACAATGACCCCGGACGTTCGTAATGAGTTTCAAAAATGATACAATTATCACGTACCGTGATTACGAAAAAGTTGTTGCTGTTATTTAGATTAAATTAAAAATAATTAATTTCCACAATACAATAACACTTACGGTATACAGAAAGACTACAGCAATCACTGCTATCGCAAAATCCATAGTAATGTTTTAAACGCGAAAATGTGTCTGTTTGTTCTTCTTGCACGTCAAAACTGAGCAACGGATGGATGTGATTTTTTGTATTGAGATAGTTGTAGGGCTGGAGAGTGACATGAGCTACTTTTTTCGCGGAAAAATAACTCATTTCCATGGGAAAATATGTTTTAAACAAATAAGCGCTATAGATGGCGATACGGGTGCCGTAACGGTATGACGCGTGACCAGAATATTTTCTTTGAACACGCGGACGAAGCCGCGGTTAACAGCCAGTTAATCATAGTTGCAAAGTCTAATTGAGACGAACGTCTCATAATAACGTAATAAGTAGCATTGTTTAATGCCCAACGAACCAAATGACAGAAATACCTACTACTTCACACCCCTATTTCGTGGTTCACAATTGTGAGCAGTATGGCAATCGACACAAAATAAATGAAATAAGCTGTATATTTCTAAAAAAAAAAATTAAATAGTATTTCGAATCTCGAAATACAAAATATAATATCTTCTAAAATCAGAAGGAGTCGTACATCCAAGAATCCGCTACTGACATTGCGCACGATATGCTTCTGAATAAGGTATGGAGCGGCTTGTTTTAAATAGACTTAATGAATAAATAATTACTCATTCGGTATTAATTAACTATTACCGCTGTCAATTAGCGGCCTTAATCCACCGTTGATATAACGGTAGATGGAAATCGGTTGAGTTAATAAAAAAAAAAACTACCGAGCGACTGACGCGTTACGTGGTAATTTGCGAATCCACTCTTATTCTAACGCAACGTTAGCTTGTGTGAAAACTTTATTGTTACATTAATGCAAATACTGTATTTCGTGTGTGATTCACTTAAGCACTGAGCATAGCTGTAATACTGGGTCTCCACCGAACAAAAATCGCCAACTTTTGGTGTTGTCAACGCGTGTTGGTAACAAAAGTTGGCAATTTTTGTTCGGTGGGAGACCCGGCATAATGAATCTCGCTTCGTGTTGAAAACTAACTACCTGACCTCATAGCGTAAAGTGTATTTGACTTTTAATAAAATGCAAGATTTGTAAATAAAAATATAAGGACCTCCTTAAATTTCTTAACCCCATCAATATAAACAAATATAAAGTATGATATTAAGTATATCCATATACATTTTAAACGGAAAGAAAACGCCAAACGGATCAACAGTGTGCGATAAACGCTATTACTTAGCGAGCTATAAAATCCGATTCAACACATAATTGTTACGTATATTGTGTTCTATGCATGAATGGCATGCATATGCAAATAGACAAATAGTATTCAACAATACGTTTTCACAAACTGTTTACAGTATAGTTTACAACTTATTTATGTATTCGACGTTTGTTTGAATTGTAGATGACGTATGATATTTGTACGAGAACGTACTACAAGGAATGCCACGTGCCGTTACATAGGTAAACGCAACGATAACTATAGTTAATACACGCTATTAGTTTAAGATGGGGCGTAACGTGGAGTGAGTACCTAGTCTTTTATTTTATTTATCTTATGAAAGCCAAGATAATGCATATGAGATAAAAACTGATCTACAATGAAATAGATAGTAATCACCTTCGAAAGCGCACAATAATACAACAAAACAAAAGCGGTAAACAAACTAACATCAACTAATGCATCAAAAACAATTTGAGGAATATATTATTAACAGCTATTAAATAACAAACAATTCCGATCGTACTAAATGAGGATATTTACATACTAACGTGAATATAATTATATACAATATAGTTTTATTTTTACTTTTGATCCATTTTAATTCTCATATAATAATTGATTGCTGACAATCTTTTTTTATTAAGAATAAAGTATTTGAACGTAGCTACGTTGAACAAATAAGGGACGAAATCTATGGAATAAAACATCATTAATATTGTCGAGTCTGAAGAAGTGTTCTCTTTAAACTTTTTTTAACATGAGACGGTTAACAACATTCGTGCTGCACGGCACAAGTTGCATTAATAAAATAATTGTTCAAATTTCCTCAAAGATTGTACCTATATGAAGAATTAATTTTGCCGCATAGAACAAATTAGACAATCTTAAATAACACTCCATTACACAATGTCAAGACGTAGTCAATTATAGCCGTAGTAGTGCCGAACGGGCCTTGACGATCGGCGCGCCGCCGTCACAACCCAATGTTCGAATGAAACGACCATCTTGAATGAACAGTCGTTTGAATAGGAAACAAGTGGCTCTTCATGTCCGATAGAGTCGCAAATCTCGCCGTATCAGGCGTATTAAGTAACATAGAGCCTCTATTGTAAATCGTTTATAACTCGTGCGATTGAGCTATAATCATGGAGGATGAGAGGCGAATATTGAAATGACAGTGGTTCGTTCTGTATGCTGAGTAACTTGTATGTTAGAGAAATATGTAGTACAAACCGTGGACGTCCATTATCGTACCGAATATAGACTAGTTATTTTATACTCATTAGGATTGTATACAAATGTCACTGTAAGAAGAGATAGCAACTACATCACACTGAGTATTCAATACGATAGGTACGCGGTGCATTAACTGTTGCCCTTTTTATTCCACTGCCGGGCGAAACCGTTTGGTCTCTCCCGCCACCGTTGTAAGCCTGTGGAATACTATACTACGGCCACCCCGGTGAAGATTAGTATATATATATATATATATATATATATATATATTTGTTAACATACTTTAATGTGTACCAGGTTTCCTTACGACGTTTTCCTTCACGGTTATACCGAGTTATATATAAATTTTAACGATTTTTACCTAACAATAACAAGTCAGACTGCTTAACCTGCCCTCCGAAGCACGGAAATGCGTAAAAATCTGCCAGTAGTGGGTTATCCATCCCAGTGTCAACTGTTATCAGCGTAGCTTAATTTACAGATCGTTTGCAATATGCAACCGCACCGAGGCTGAAATTAGCGCGTTGTGATAATTCAATATTTTAATACTGTTTAGTCGTTGGACTGATATTGTAAGTAGGTAGGTGAAGAAACTTCACACAAGTTTACAGAGAGCATTTTCAAGTTGTCACTTCAATTTTCTACATTTGTCTCGTAACAAATATTATTCGAAAGGTAGAATGTAAGGTTAAAAAGCAAAAAGTATAAATATTTGTAAATGATAAGTATAAAAGGTATATCAAAGTATTTTTCTTAAATGAATGAAGCAAAATATTCAGTTTCAAAACATATTAGCTGAATAGGACGTGATTGATATCCACCAACTCTCAACGAGTCACTGACCCCAATTTGCGATGGATATTCCATTCGTATGATTCAATCCTGTAGTTATACCATCTTTGTTCTCTTATGAATTTTCTTTATATTCGATAGAAAGAGAGAATAGGATGAGATAGTTTGGGAAGTAGGTACTTCGGAGGCGGAGCCCAATTTAAATTCCATCCGAAAAGTATTTTGAGCGACGTTTGAAAATTGAACGATCTCATTGTATTGGGAAAACATATTTAAAATTCTAATACTCTGCCGAGTCAAAATAGGTGTGTTTATGTAAAAGGAACTCTTGAATAAAATACAATATGTTTAAATTTCGATTATTATCTGAATCAGGATATACCACCGGCACAAGTGTGACATGTTTAGATTAAGTCTAGCCCGATCACTCAGCTGGTCGGTCACTGACCCCAATTTACGTTGGCCAATTTAGTCGTTAAACACCTTCAGAAATATAATATTAATAGTATCTACATGACACTCACGGAAGCTCGACCAAATTAGGATACCTTAATATCACAATACACAAAACGATAGAGGTAGGTAGACGAACATTCAGATCCCAAATACATTATGTAATTTTTGTAACCAATGTGATGATGGAAAATCGGATGTGTGTAGATAGATATTCACGCGACCGCGTTACTATCACCAAAGATTTATAAATCATACGATTTTCACAATATAAACGCACACGTCACAGAATAAGGCGCATCACATAATATGGCGTCCATCAGAAAAGTTTAACCAGTCACCGACTGCAATTTACCTTTACGATATAAGTAATATTGTATAGAACAGTGGTTACCCATTAATCATACAAAGATCAATAGCCGTCACGACGCCCGAACACGACCAATAAATTTATAGATAACTCGTTACAACAAGCACATTTATGTTTGTGTCACACGGCGTGCCAGCAATTGTCTGTCGCATTAAATAAATTAAAGCTACTGTAAACGTACTACATACATACAATGTCAGAGATTATGATAGCGACAAAGTGAAAGGAGATTTTCAGCGCTAAACCCGTTTTAAGTGAATCGGCAAGAAATTGTAACACACGTAGAAACATAAAGGGGCAGTTAGCATTTACAGCGATTGTAATGTTTTGTACATTACTGGGGATGGTTAGAGAAAATGTAACATATGTAAGGATAATTGTTTGCTCTCCGTTTCGAGTGGTCAAACGACTTGAAGAAGATAGCGGGAGACCGTTAAATTCAGAAGGTCTAGTAGAGGGCACAGTGACGTCGCTTAGAGGAAGCCTTCTTACATTAGTAGGGTTGTAAACGCTGATGGATAGATGTAAATCAATGCTGGTTTAGCCCACCAAAGGTAACAGCCCCGAATGAGGTAGGCATGAGGCGGGCTGCGACCGGTCGTTAAATTTACTGCCAAATCTATACGTATTTGCGTTAAATCTAAACAGTTGGGAGCGCAGAAGGAAAACGAGAGATTGAATACTATCGGTTAACGGGATAATTGTGAACAGGCGAAAATATTTCATTGTTGGTAATTTGATAAAATGAGACCGATTATAATCAATTAAATGTTCAGTTATGATTTCAATTTTTCTCATCACAATAGGCTGACGCAAATATTAGTTTTCTAAGGCCTGTCCTATTTATCTTTTCCAAATTGTTACCATACTAATAATTAATGGGACAATTCCACACATCGCTATCTGATTCCAAATTAGGCAATTCAATACCTGTGTTATGGCAACCGGACAGCTGATAAACAAACAAATATACGTACTATTATACGTAGTAGACATTTTTATTACACCCAGACAAATCAAACAAATGTGCTCCTCACACATACGTTTGTCCTGGCTGGGAATCGAACCCACCACCACGAACGAACCACCGCCGGTTCTGCAGTCAGGGTCTCTAGCCACTCGACCACGAGGCCAAATTGTTACTATTGGTAAAATTCTCCAGCAAAGCGTATTTAGATATGAATATGTCGGTATCAGGTGCACAACTATTTCCAATTGCGTACAAATACGGAACATATCGCGAGACGTGTAGGTGGGTATCAATTTGATGCGCCAATAAACCGGAAACGGGGGGGATACGATACGATCGTAGCACCTGCTTCCCAACTTGTGTCCGTCCGTGTCAAACTGTTTATAGCTTTCGAGAGAGAAAAAAAGAAATAACATTGAATCAAATATTCGTATTTTTTTTTTGTTATAATGAAGTACATTATATTGTACTCCATTGAGATTACAATCTAGCCTACAGACTAATGAGTAA
>DWDX01004419.1:0-11725 GCA_018245675.1 Agara michaeli | reverse complement strand
TACATACATATATGGAATATATGTAGATAATTGTATGATGGTACACTAACAACTATAATAATGAGCCCGTATACTTTTACTGAAGTAATGTAATAAATATTTATGAGACATAATTTGCGCACTGAAAAGACAATGCGTAACAATAATACGAGTATACGGTCGAAAAGTCTTTCGAGTCAAAGGCGATAAAATGATATTATAATAGCAATAGAAATAATAAGCGAGATCTACGCAATTGGTTACTCCAAGGCAAATTGTGAAAGGGGCCTTAAAATGTGATTTTGTGCGCACAATACACTGTAAACAGAAAGTCGATTCAAACAAAGGATATTCCTCGGGAAGCTCGGAATTAATATTTCCGTGTCCGGAAAAGACCGGGTGTGCTTTATTAGTTTAATTTGTATGAAGTTGTCTCTTCAATAGGGTTGTTGCTGGCTGACTTTTTTATTATGTTGTACAATTTCTATTAGGATTTCCATTTTGCGTATAATTTATATTACGAGAGGATAAACGTATTCAACAATGGGATAATATAAAGGGTGGAAAATTTATATTCATAGCTATTTAAATTTGCATTATTGTGTTATACGATATTTTAATTTCGCGATTTATACGTAAACGGTAAAAAAAAAAACATTTTACAGTACGACTACATAACAGAAATACACAACTGGATAACAAATAAATAACAGTTAAATTGGTTATTAGAATAGACTTGTTTTGATGTCATCTACTAACGTGTTAGTTACATACGAGTGTGTGACAGCCCTATATCCGAAGCAATTTAAGAGTCCTCCCTAAAACACGCCCGTGTTTGACGTGAGGCAAGTGAAAAGTTATATCAAGTTTGTTAGAAATGCATATTACGATCTCTCTGGGAATGATAATTCAGTTAAGTGTATTTTACTCGACATGTGTTTTACAAAAGATCCAATTACCTCAATATTACCTACATGTTACTAAAATTCGTATTCCCACTAACAGTCCTCTGAGCGAGCTAAACAAACGTTCGCGGTGACAGAACAGAGATGACACATAGCGCGCCGCTCGGTTGGCTTCAACGAAATGTCCCCGTCATTATAACACAATACGTAATATAGAAAAACACGTATTACCATAGGAATAATACAATACGGTACATTCCTGGGCCGTCATTATCGTTAGCGAGAACCTTTGTCAGCAGTTCTCACAATGGTTTATCTTTTCGCATATCTTTGTGGCGATCATTATTGCGTTCGTTAAATTATCACGTGTCGTTAGCCGGCGGCGCGGAGAGGATTCCCGATCTTCCATTTCATGCTCGAATACACTTTGTGTAGAATTCGTAATAGATGCGTAAACCTCGCCGACTTTGGGAACGACGGGTTACCGAAGCCTTTGATTTCTTTTTCAGATAAAGACACACGGCTAAATATTTTACAGAATATTAATATTTAGCCTTTTACGGTGGATAAATTTAAGAAATACTGTTGCAGTCGATGACGGGCTGTTTACCTTATTTTCTGATACGAATTATATCCAAACGTAGATTGATCGAAAGGTTGATTGTTGATTTATTGAATTTATTTAACTTCAATTTCCTTTAGTAGATAAAGGCTTAAGAATTGCTACTTTAAGACAACATACCTGAGTCAATTGTCGATATACAAAGTGTCCAATATAAGTGTTTGGGCACGGATAATAACTTAGGGCTGTATATTTTGTTGCAAATCCACACTAGATGACGTCCAACGTATATAAGTTGTATACTCTGTCCATTTAGTAAAAATAGGTTATATTTTATAATCTCTATTGAATACACATGCTTCGGTTTAAATACGTGTGCTTCGACACGAATATTGCGAAAACTATCTCACGAAGTTAATCTGCGGTGTAATTTCTACGCGTTTGTCGTTTCTTTATAAAGATAGAGACAATTTTCGATTCCCACAACTGACAAGTTAGGTGTTTAATTAAATCGCAGAAAATAGATCAAGATATGATTTATTTATTCTAGAATAAATTAAATCTGGGCGCTCCCAAGCGTGGAACTTATCAGAAGTAGGGCTTTGACGAAATTAATTAATTGGACTAATTTGAGTACCGTTAAGTCGCATAGTACAATTAATAAAAACCCATACAACATTAGCACTTTTTAAATATCATGGTAGCAAAGATTTATACATAATTTGGAAAATATATTTTTTGGGGTCCTAGAAAGTGAAAATATTTTTTTCCGGTATATCGACAAAGACACGAAAATAAACAGCATACATGCTCATGCTTATGTCTACTCATGCTTATAGCACTAATTTGTCCTGCACCGGAATCGAACTCCTATCACTGTTCAGCAGACACGAACACTAACCGCTACACCTACGGGCACGTCGAGCTTATCCGACTAGACCGTACTGTGACTTACAGAGAGACAGCTCTGTGAGGCTACATGGCAGTGAGCAGTGCACTCAATTAAACGACAATCGTCCTTAGCTCACTGGTATTTCGACTATTGGCGACATACCAACATAATTCAATAGCACGGTTCTCTACGATTGCAATTGTTCCAGTATTCGGCGTGCGTTTGTGTGATCTGTGCAATCTGTGAAAACCGCTTCGACTGTTGTAAATATGCACTATTACATGACTCCTTCAGAACCCTCTAAGCTTTTTACGATTATGCATTAAAATTATATCCTGATTATAGATTTAAATAGCAATCTAAATTAATTCATAATAATTGTTTAGATATGTTTGCCATCATAAACTACAACGTAGTTAATACATAATATACATACTTATGTAAATATTTTTAAACGCATTAAAACATCATTTTACTAAGCTGGTCAGCGACAGAGAAATATTGCAAAAAATCTTTGAAAATGACGGTAGAATTTCAGTCGCTATATCCAGCTACCTACAGAATTATAAAATGTTAGGTTTTAAAAAGAGAATAACATTTTTCCACATATTAATAAAGGAGGTTGGTACAATTTAAATCTTGCATACGAAATTTTATTACGCTTCGTTTATGGTAATGAAGAGAGTGGATAGTGTGCAGTGTGCAGTATGCAGTTGTGGAACGTGTTCCCCGGCTATTGTAGAATATTCAGAGCGTTTAAATTGTAATGTTTGAACTCATATGATAATATTACATAAGATGAATATCAAAGGAGTTCTCGATGATGTTTTTGCGCTTAAGAGGTAACTACGCGACTGTGTTAGATAATATAATATGAGATAGTATGAAAAATTACACATTTTAGTATTTTCTATCAATTATACGTAAACTATTCAGAAAAGTATTTTTATTTATTTATTTCTCTTTTTTTTAAAAAAAATTGTAGATTCAATACCTATTGGCATTCCGTTCGGTGAAAATGAAAGACAGTCATAAAAAAGGACTGAAAAACAGTGATAGATACATTAAGTAGATATAACAATAAGGTAGGCATTAAGTCCGCTCATTGTACCCTAGCATTAGGTGCTACAATAAAGTTTAAATAAATAAATAAATAAACAATAATACATTAATAAATAACACGAGTATTCTAAATGAAACGTGTTTTAACATAACTCTATGTAGTACTCCGTGTAAGGGTGGTGAATTAATACTGTCCTATTCATTTGTTCTAGTCGTTAAACACTTCCGTTCCGTTAAATGTTCCGCAGCCAGGCTGTTAAGGATGCATGCGGGCGGACGCATTTACTCGTATGCGAGGCTTATATCAGTGTCCATGTAAATCTCGTTGGTACTAAATAAAAATTTGGATAAAATGTGCAATACTGGGTATTAGGATGACGGTTCTGAGTTGATTTTAAATAACTAACTTTATTATGTTAAGTTTAGTGGAATTATTAAATAATTATAGTTGTAGTTTTAGTATCATCTCTAAATAATTGTGAATGCCTTGAAAGGCAAATATGGAGTGGCCTAAAAATCATTAAATGTACACATATTTGTGGACATAAACGTCTTCGCCTTGTCTTTATAATTCACAGTGACATGATTGTGACACGAGCGCGGGTAGGTATACCCCGACGCGGGATGCATGACAGGAATGTAAAACTTTCTAAAGTCAAATAAAAATAACCCGAAGTTTCATTTTTAGAGTAACTTTCTCTATATAAGTTTAAGTTGGTACGTTCAGTCGTAAACTTTAAAGCAATATAAAGTTCGAAGAGCCTCATTTGCAATTCGTTCGTGGCGTCGATTTTGAAGGGCTTTATATTAAGGTTTTTATGAACAAATATATTCACTTTCATACAAATGTCGTAGCATACATAGTGCGATTGATATAAGTGAATAAGAAGAGAAACAGTTACCCTAAGCGCGTCTTTTATGTGAAAGCTATAACGTAGGCATTGACAAACGTAGTGTGTATATAGGCGTGTACTGGGCACGCTCGTAGCGTAGCCCGCATCAGCGTTTTCAGTCAGGTGATATTGTTGTCAAATGGTGAATTATTTCAAATAAAAAAAAATCGCATTTGTAAATATTCTATTTTAATTGTAATATGTAGTCTGCATTATTTTGGGGAAAATAAAGTCCGCGAAAAAACGTCTTTATCTTTCTTCCTTTTCTTTCTATCTTTCTTTCTGAACGCCTAAGACCCGTTGTTTGCTCAATTATGTAGGTACTAAGAATGGCTATGCCGATGTCCTCTGCATAAACCATTTCTCGCAGGCTCGCAAGTATAATAAACTCTATACGCCTTTGCTAGCATTAAATTATCCATGATTCCTTGACAACTCCGGAGATTTGGGAACACTCGGATGCAGGTCGATGAACTATGAGATCAGTGAAGGCACCGAATATCAGGACAGACGAATTTATGCTCTCCAAAGTCTATAAGGAACACGTTGACTAAGTGTCCGAATGATATATAGATATGGCTGACCTGCTACTCTCGCGGTTAATGACCCTGACGGCAGAGCCGGAAGGTCGTGGGCTCAATTCCCATCGAGGACAAACATTTGTTAGTTATGTTTGAGCGTAATACAAATCTATATAACTATTATGTACTATGTTTATTAGATGTCCGAGTACCATAATACGGGCCTATCGCCTAATTTTTAATCGGACAGCCGTGTATGGAATTATCCCTTATTATATTATTTATCATAGAAATATACATCCAATGCCGTTGTATTCCCTGGGGATAGGCAGAGATCGAGAATTCAAGCCGGCTACGGCCCTCGTAAACATTTTTCTTTCATAAAGCTTATATCTAGAATTTAAATCAGGTTTACAGATACTTAATACGTTGTTTATTTAATTTATCATTATTATTGGCAGTGTTGTCTATTTATTATATGCTAGATAGGGTAGTAGTCGGGATACCTCGTAAAGTGACGTATGCGTTATATTTAAATAACACTATCTGGTGCCGTGAAGAAATTCATCTATTCAATTCAATTCAAATGATGCCCGCTCATTCTATGGCTTTGTTATCCAATCGTGGAATGTTCAACGAGATGATATTGCTAATTTATTATTCTATTTATAAAATTAAACGTAAAAAGGAATAAAATTCGAATATTGTTACAAAGTCGACCGATCTTAAGCGTAACCAAAGTTGACTTTTAATACTTTAAAAGGCCTACTTAAACTTTCCCGATTCAAGTTCCCGGCGAGTCCGCGACTGCTTTCCTTTTTTCATTTGTTTATTTAGTACTATAAATATTTTTCCTGTTCGTTCACATTACACTTGGAATTGTTCTTTCTAATTTTAGCAATAAAAGTTAAAGCAGGCGGGTGACTGTAGCCAGATCTGTAAGCTAGATAGCCTACTGGTGTAGATTTTAATCTCCCATTTCGGGAGTCTGAGGTTCAAAACCTGGATCGGGTATACTCATAAGTATAATTGGCATACCATTTTTTATAGAGTCCATAAACGCGCAGTTAATTGGAATATATTTGAGATATAAATATGTTTCACATAAGAAATAGTAATTACCTATCTAATATTATACCAGACTAGATATTTCCAAACACAATGAAGAAAAAACAAATCTCTGTCTACAAATATGTAAATGCACGCGATAGAAATAATTACAGATGAATACGACGCACGAAACTCAAGTGAGGTGAAAAAAAATTTTTTTTTGCATGAAATAACACGCAGTACAAAAAAAATCCAACCTACTTTTTATATGAACGGGATCGCTCGCATTGTCAGCCGGCCGCATAATGCGCGTCCCACATCGCGCGTGCCCTAACCTGAACAATTCCTAACACTTCATTTCACACATATGAATAAACTCAACATAATATCGCACAATGGATAAACTCAACACGGTCTCGTATGTACAATCAACGATTGCGATGTTGGATTGAAATGCGACACCGAATAAGGCTCGAGGCCAGGTTTCAAAGCACTTTAACAGATTGCACATGACTTAAGAAATGTTATGGAGATCATCCAAGCTTCTTAAGATTTTTCTCCCCATTCTTTAAAGAGGCGGTACTGTCTGTCGGTATTTTCTCCGATACGGTATAACTTGAGATTATCCATAACGAAGGTGAATAAACACTTTCTAGGCAAATTTCCCACTCTAGATTACAGTTCTTTTGCCTTTAGGTGATATCGCAGTCAAACGCAAAATAAAAAATAAAATCCCTAATGATAGTAGTAGTAGTAGTAATAGTAGTAGATGACTTTCGTTAACTGTCAGTTGATGGTAAAATATTACGTCATTAGATTGAGGAACACTTTGTTCCAAGTTGATTACTAAACAACTCTACTGAGCTCTACTTTCTATAACAGACCCAAACGCAGTATCGATGAAGCTAATAAAATTGCTATTGAAAAATCAGAAACTTGAGACTTGATTAACAATCCCTATTGTTTGAGGCTTGTGTTGTATTCTAATGAAGCTTATGAAAATTTTGGTAGAGGTTATTTTATATTTTCATAGTTTCAAAGTCTGCTCAACGATTTAAGTGAGTCCTTCCTGATCTGCTCCGGTTAGAATATAACATTGTTTTCTTTCGCTCTATTAATACAGTCATGCCTGTTTCCACAGGGGTTGTGTTTACGCAAAATAGGTGTAAAAAGGAATGTGGTTATGTTTAAAAAAATACCATTATGATTAGTCCGTACAACTACCGGCCTTTGCTTCCCCTCTCTCCCCTTATCCAAGCGCGCGTGTTCCACGAATCTGAAACAGCTGTCTATTCTGCGGTAGACCATTTCAGCCCACGAGTCTCCATCTCCCTGATCTCCACTGCAAGGTAAGTGGTTATTGTTTCCTCATCCAATGGGCAGAGCCTAAGGATTTTCATCAGCGACGGCCCTAATAAACTTTCGCCTCATCCGCCTCCATTAAAGTAGTTATAAGCAAGACTCTTAGAGATTCAATAATAACAATAATAATTGAAAACAATGCCACACGCGGGTGTCTGATTCCAAAAGGCAATGCCTGTGTAATGGCAACCGGACAGTTAGTATACATACATGGATATATACATACGATATAATACTTATATAGATAAATATTTTTATTACACCCAGACATAGAACAAACTACTGTGCTCATCACACAAATGTTTGTTCTGGTGGTAATGGAACCCCGGTGTTGCAGTCGGGGTCTCTAACCACTCGCCCACGAGGCCGCTCAAGAGACCTGTCCTTCTTAATACGACTAAGAATAAACAATGACAATGTTATATGGAATTAATAGAGGCAAAATCCGTGAACATGTTCGAAGCTGTCACTCGCAAGTCGGCATCACTCGTGATGCAGTGATAAGGGTAGTGATACGTCCCCGGCCTCGAACCTCGACCCGCGTCACGCGCGTCAATTAAACCCCTCCGGCCGTTTGATAGACAGCCGCAAGTGTAGTTGACGGTTCGAGACTCGGTGTAATTGTAGTTAATAGACTGGACTCTTGAACAAACTCATAAAATTAAGGCACTTTTCACTCACGTGCAATATCAAAAATGAAATGAATATCCCTCTGTATGAGCTTATGAAGGCAAATAATATTTTCTTATTAATTTAAAGCAACGATGGGTGCTTTTTTTGTCCGGCATATCTTAACACAACGGAGTCCAAAGGCGATGAATTGTAGATATAAAAATGTACCTTGTAGGCGGTATTCTCTGAAACTAGTGAATCGATTCTAAAACTAGTTTTACTGATGAAAATATAGTTTTTCTTCATGTACTATTTCAATAGCCAACGAAAAGAAATCACAGAAATAAAAATGGCGGTGCGCGTAGTTTAAGGACTTAATGAGTAGAGGAAGGATCACTTACGACTCGACTGGCCTCGTGGTCGAGTGGTTAGAGGCCCTGACTGCAAAACTGGAATTCGTGGATTCGATTCCCACCCAGCACAATAATTTATGTGATATACACATTATTATTAAGTATTATATAGTACTGGGATGTATATGTAATATGTATGTCAGTCAGCTGTCTGGTTACCATATTACAGGCACTGGATTGTCTAATTTGGAATCAGACAGCCGTGCGTGGAATTGTCCCAGTTATTATTATCTAGTAAAAATAGTACACGGGTGAACCCGCAGTATGCCTCTAGTGATGAGCAAAACAATTTCAATTTGAATTCAACGTAACCTAGCAACGCTATCTTGTAAACGAAGTCTTTTTTTCACTACGGAACCCTCACTTCCACATCGCTCGTCGTGATCCGTAAGGTTTGATTAAAATTGCTATTCACACAATAATCGACCTTATGACAATCGGTTACGGATTGGAATCGCGTACACCTGGATTAACTCGTCGCATTGCCGTTGCACGTTTTGAAAGCGTGGCTGCAGCGAATTTCGAGTCTTATTACAAAGAGACGAAGTTCAAATTTCGATAACGTCGAACTACTGCATAGATATCAGTACGGCGGCGTTATGCAATGGTGAATTTGGTGTTTATTATCATAACGATATGTAAAGGACTGAAAAGTCTTGGATTCCTGTATACTTCCATCTCTGTCTTATGCATCACAAACATGGATATTTAATAAGCAAACAGAAAAAAAAATACTAACAACACAAAGAGCTATGGAACGGAGTATATTAAACCTAAAATTCAAACACAAAAAGAAACATACAGATATCAGGAAAACAACAAAAATAATTGATGCTCTACAACACTGCAAAGCTTTGAAGTGGAATTGGGCAGGCCATATCGCACGTATGAGTGGAGACAAATGGGCGAAATAGGTAACCACGTGGAATGGCCCAACGGGTAGAAAGAGCAGAGGTAGACCAGCAGAGAGATGGCTCGATGAAATACAAGAATTAATTGGAAAAAATTGGACGAACACGGGGAAGCAAAGAGATATGTGGAAAAAAATGGAGGAGTCCTTTACCCGACAGGGGCCATTTATTATTAAGGGCCCCTTAATAATTTATATAAATAAAGAAATATAAATATAAAAATGTAATACAAAAAGATAATATAAAAATTTATAGAAAAAAAACTATAAGTGAATAATGAAATTGAAATTAACAATAAGTGAAAATTTTATGTGTAAATATTTTATTGTTTTTAATATTATTTTAATGAACTGTAAAATTGTCAAATTGTATTAAGGAAACAAAAAAGACTTTATTATTATTATTATTATTATTATTATGTAAAGGACACGCTGTACAATTGTAAAGACCGTCCCATATTACGCGATTTTGCGGACGACAGCCGACGACCACGGACAACCGCGCACCTCTCTACTCTCCCTTCCGGTGGTCGGAGAATCGAAGCCATTTTAAACTGTCCTGTCAGACTATAATCTTCAAACGCTACCTCGGCGCGCGCCGGTCCCTCTGTACCCGCGATATCACGCACCGTGTTGTGCAATTCGTTTTACGGACAATCAATTTACATGTTAATGGTATACTCGGATCTCACATATACTCGTATGTACCTAAGTATATACTAAGGGAGGCTCGAAATTGGTGGTAGACATTATACATATGGGATTATTGTCGAAATAAAAGTGTACTCTTCGGTTGGGTGGAAAATTTAATTCCGATCCCAATTGTGGCTATTCACCGTACATTCACAAGAGGAACGTCGTTCGTTTAATGACATCCGACATTCACTTTCATTCACTCCTTTCATTCATCACACAGTTCACCCGTTCACTCGTTGCATTCGGATACGCGTACTCGTATTCCCTCGCATTCGGATAATCGCACGGACAATCCTACACACCACATATAGGTAATTGACTGAAATATTTATTTCCTTTTTTTATTGTATTGGTTTACCTTCGAGCTCATCTGATGGCAAGTAAGATAAGAATAATAATAATAATAATACCTGGGAACAATTGCACACGCGGCTATCCGATTCCAAAATAGGCAATGCCTGTGTATGATAACTGAACAGCTGATAATCATACATATATATAGGTACATAAAATACAGTACTTATATAGATATTTTTGTTACACCCAGACATAGAACAAATAAATGCGCTCATCACACAAATGTTTGTCCTGGGTGAGACTCGAACCCGCGACCTCCAATTTCGCGTTCAGGGTCTCTAACCACTCGACCACAAAGCCAGTCGAGTATGGTGCAGACCTAGATGGAGCACGTTGGCCTAGAAAATGTCTATTCACTCTATTTCATTGAATTGAATAATAAGAAATATACTTATTGTTTTTAACCGACTTCAAAAAAAGGAGGAGGTTCTCAATTCGTCTGTATTTTTTTTATTTTTTATTATTTATAAATTCTATAATTGACAACAACATTACAGTCGTCTATATTAACTATTCACTATTAAATTAAGTTAATGCAAATCAACTAAATAGTAATCAATGACAATCTTGCAATTCTAATACTGTCAATTAAAAAAATATATAAATAGAATCAATTAACTTACTGAAATAAAATAATAATCAAATTTAAAATAATAATAATGACTGACCACTTGACATGCGATGTTAATTTTATCGAGAAGCCTTTTTCTTTGGAGAAGAGATACGAAGTCATTTTTCACCGGGCGACAGAATCATTACGTGACAAAGCCTTTTTGAGACACTTTCATGGGCAACTCACAGTGACGACCTCGGAAGGAGGAATTAACTGAAAATATGACCTCTTGAGTCAACTGAAGAACCGCTCGTGTCTATGAAGAGTCAGGTTTGTAAGTATAGAGAAGGAGACGTTTCAAGCTTAATAATAATAATGATTTGTCATAGAAATAAAACCTGGTCACAGTCTAATGACTGTCCAGTCTGGTCCCTTAGTCTAGTGGTTAAGGAGTTTCATTTCAACGAAGGTCGTGGGTTCGATTCCCATCCAGTACAAGCAATTGTGCGCTGAGCGCATTTGTGTGTTTTGTCTGAGCGTAAAAAAATATTGGTGTCAGTATTATTTAGCGTGTATGTAAGTTTATATGCTGTCCGGTTACCATAACACAGGCGTTTAGTTACCGAATTTGCAATCACGTAGCCGATAGACGATAGAGAGAAAAAAATTGGAACAACTAATTAGATTTGCATTTCGTTATTGTTTTATTGGAACACAACTAAAACTCAGTGGCATTAAAAACTATAAATTCAATGTCCACATTCGCAAGATGTTACAAGAATATACAAAACACCATACAATAAAAACAGTTCATTCACTGAGATATGTTGGAAATATCCACACAAAGTGATTACTGTCGGATCGCTTAAAGAAACCACATGAAAACTAACACAAAAAATGACGTCACACCAGAGACGCGATGACGGAGATTATGGAACAATACTTTACGTACTTGGCG
>DWDX01004418.1:0-11725 GCA_018245675.1 Agara michaeli | reverse complement strand
TACATATATGAGATTAAGTTATTATACCATTATTTTAATCATTTATATGGCAGAACAACGTTTGCCGATTCAGCTAGAATTATAGCGTGGGGTTGTGTAGTATTCATTGTATTAGTTTATCAATATTGACTTTTTGAAGCGTGCCTCTTAATCTCGATGAAAGGGGGCGTATAGCTTCGTTGTATGTGGTTTGGTTGCGCCACGTTTCGTCAACGGGAGAGTATGTCGTGTCGCGCAGGCTACGACTACATCACGGGCGGCGGCGGCGCGGCGCTGAGCGTGCGCGCGGCGCGGGCGCTGGCGGCGTGCGGCTGCGGCGGGCGCGCGCAGCCCGACGACATGGCGCTGGGCGCGTGCGCCGCGCACCGCCTCAACCTCACGCTCACGCACTCGCCGCTCTTCCATCAGGTACTGGAATCGCTTACTAGCGCTACTTCGGTTTACGGAATATTTATTTCTCATAAGACATTCATTGATCTCTCAAAATAAGAAACTGAAAATATTTTTTTCCGATCCTTTCATTGTTCTGCCGTAGGCCCTAGTCTAGCTCGCTGACCACTCACGATGTTTTCCTTCATCGAAGTGGAACACTGAAGTTCTGACCGCCGTTATCGCTGCTCTTCAATATCAAATAAATGATGTTAAATTTGAACGATTTCCTAACAATAATTGGGCGCACCGCAGGCGCGTCCGCAAGACTACGCGCGCGAGGTGCTGGCGCGCGACCGGCCCGTGTCCTTCCACCGCCACTCGTCCCCGGAGCCCGCCAAGGTGTACGCCACGTGGTTCCAGCACGACGACCTCGCGCTGCGCCGCCGCCGCGCCCGCGACGAACTGTGAACACGCCCCCGCGGAATCCACCTGTCCATCCGACGCTCACTGTTTCTTTCTTTCAATTAATCTGAAATCAGATTGTCTTAATTATATATGTTATTATTATTACACATTACTTTAACTGGCAAATAACGCTTACTCCTCTACGCCCTAAGCTTTACAAGGGTGCATACATAACTCTTGATTATACTCTTGAAATAGACCGATTGAATTATACCTAGTATCGTGTTTCGAATGATTTTCAAAAAATAAGTAGGAACAACATATGTAGGTTAAAGGTAACGTCTGCACATATTAAAATTAATTAGTAATACGTTGTTTCATACATTTGGTTAAAATTGTTTTGGATTGCCACATTTGATGTGTGAAATATGCCTTATTTATTTCAATATTGCTATGAACACATTTCGTATTTATATTCAAGTATAGATAGCAAGTAGTGAGTTATGTTTATTTAATAGATGTAATTCGTGTTATCTGTGTGTGTGGGATATATTTTTAAATAATATCTTTTAAAAGTGTTTCGAGTCAAGAATTGTTATAATTTTAATGTTTGTTGATCAAATTAAACCTAAGTAATTGATCTCAAGCTGACAATTGCTACATAAATAGACAACACATACTGTTAGGTGTTGCCATACTGAAATTCAGCATTTATTCTTAGATTTAAGATTAGTTATATTTTTGACATTTACTTGAAGTTACTTAAAAAAACATATCAGTTGTAATTGTATATAGATTATATATAAGAATAAAGTTTAATATTTTTTTAGTGAATAGTTTTATTAAATCCTTATCCTATACATCCGTTAATATGTTTCATATAATATACATATAGAATCCGTTAATATACATATTATGTAGCATCATCTATGCTGAATTCAGCGCAGTCCTTAAAGCAGAGTTCAGCACTGTATTGATAGTGTTATACCTCAAAAATTTTCTATTGAAAGTTTTCATAAAACATAAATAAAAAGGCAATAAACTACTAATTTGAACTGAGTGGTAACATTAGCAAATTTAAAAATAAATCTAACGTAACTTGTGTAACATGTTTGTTTATTACTTGGGAAATATAATTTTATATCAACAAATATTGGAAATAATCTGTTTTCTGTGGCAATTGTAGGTATACTATATTGATATCAGATTATTAATAAATTAGTACCAGCTGGGCATACAAAACGGCGGTGGATAGCTAATGAACGAGGTCGATTCATTTCATAGCAAGTTTCAAGAGTTATCAGTTCTTCTTTTTGCGATATTCATTAGCCTTTTGCATTTAATTTATTATATAAATGTTTATTGGCGATAGAACCCGCGCATTCACGGTGTAATTAATTGAAAGTGTCTTGTTTAGCTAATGGAAGCATTGAGCGAGCCGAGCGACTGGTGCGCGAGATACACAAGTCATCGGCCTTAATAACTGGAACATCCCTTAATACTGGATCGAGTTGCGAAGATTTTCGCCTTTCATCATAACCTGTTATTATAATTCGCTAGCTGGTTATCGCGCCTTTGTCTGCACGGATTCTAGAAAAATCTCCATTCGTGAGTCCACAAAGTTAGCAATGTCTAAATGCGTAGGTCTGTGGTTAGGAATAAAAGATTTTTGTGCTCATCATCAGCTACTCGATCGATATCAAATAATGATCTAGAAGTCACGTAACTGCTGCTTCAAAAATGGTGACCATGTTACAGAGTGAAAAATCTTAAGCATACCCAATGCTTGCCGGAAATTCGCATAACTAAACACTTACGCTTGCATTACATCAGACTTATAAAAAAATTGAAGCTGGCATGTCATCCTTTACACTCTTCAGTGTTCAGGGTAATGTAGGTACTATTCACAAAATGTCAACTTCGGTAATCTCGGCAGGCGCAACATATCACGGCGACACGTATATTTATTTTGGGGAAAGTTCACTCCCAAAGAGGGTCAGGCGACCATTTGTCATACAAGCCGTACGTACCTAAGTTCCTATACTTGCTTAAGTACGGAAACTCGGTACCAACTTGCATTTTTCATTACTTAGAAGTTACGAAACCCTCCCGGATGCCCGCTAATGCAATATCAACCGTGTAAACTATGGTTAAGATTCGAAATCCTTTGCATCTTGCTTTCGTAATATTTTTTGTGGTGTACTGAAGTCGTCTATTAATCAAATTGTCACCTTCGTGTCGGCTTCGCGCTTATCGCCCGTTTCATATTAATCTGCAATTAATTTAGAAGTGTAATTGAAATGTGGTCATATGAAAGTATTTTTGTGCACGGTACTAGGACTGTCAATACCAGAAGCAATTAATTATTATAATGTGCAGTTAGCGAAAAAGTATAATTCTGTCTTGCTTTGAATTGAATCGAATAAAAAATATTACTAATTATCTTTCCCGCCATTTTTAATATGAGCGGGAAAGAACTATGGGTCACTAATATAGTTCTTCATTGTTACACAATGCTTTCGTTCGAATGTTCGAATTTCAAATTTGGAATAGCTTTCAGACATTCCTCCATTTAATATTCGCATTTGCGCTGTACAGAAATCTTAGTACATTATTTACACTTAGTACAGCATTTCGACCATCTTGACTTAATTTAAAATGTTTGATGTTAGATTTTGGGCGACGTACAAATAAGATTTATGTGCTACGTGTTACTTGTCCTAAGTGCCGCCCAAGGAAAAGCGTGCAGCCGCGGGGCGGGTTATGATAATGTTTTGCTATGTTTGCGCAGTCATATCATTATGTTAAGCGAAAAACATTTTTGATCGGTCCTTCATATATTTTCATCTCCTCTTATTGTTTAAAACGCATAAATACAACTGTAGCTTCAGTACATAGTATAAAACAAAGTTGCGGGCAAAAGCTAGTACTCTTATAAATGTTTTAATAAGTGTATGTAACCTAAGATCATTAAAATATTCGTTCTGGATAAAGAGAGGGTTAGACTTGCGATCAATAAAAGCTTTATTATCAATCAAAGTCTCCCCGTCAATCCGATACCATTGTTGCAACGTGAATAATTGTGGCCGACGGATTAATGAGTTTAGAACAAGACCGGGACGGGACGGGATAGCAACGATTAATCTCCGGAACGAAGTGGTTCCAGTCATCAGTGCCCAACCTTTACCGTAGATTAACTAAGAATAGGACGCACTAAAAGATATTGGCACAGATCGAGATGCGATTCTTTGATTAAGTAATAAATGTAGGGATTTATCTACTCGACTTTTTATCTACTCGTAAAAGACCAAACAACTCTGTTCCAGAGCCGAGTACACGGTAAACAATGGTATTTTGTTTAAGTCAAAGATGCCGCAGATTACTAATTGACGTTCTGATGTGATGGCAGCCTGTGCACATCAATATCCAACAATAAAAAAAGTCTGAATTCACTCATGAAAATTTGCTACTTCAAAACTAGTGCCTTAGTGAGTGACTCGGCCGATTGCTCTGGGTGGCTAAATTGAATCGGCCATTCGACTCGTATTGATTAATTTAACCGATCTCAAAAAAAAGAGGAGGTTCTCAATTCGTCTGTATTTTTTTTATGTATAACATAGCCCTATATGAAGGGTTCCAGGTATTACATTGTAATTATTTTTAATATTTATCGCGTTACGCTCTGCTATCTGATATAAGATTCGCGTTTACCGACAACAATTTTACTTAAAATAATTGATGTTTCGCAAAAATGAAGAAACACTAGTTTTCAACCGAAATAAAAGGAAGCGACAACAATGCGATATTGTTTGCTATAGACATTCGGCATTGCGGGCTGTCCAAATTGATATTGGAACTGCGCTATACGTACCATAGACGAGCCGTGTAGCTTAGTCTTTAATAGACAAAGTACACGAGAGCGGGGCTCCACGGAAATTGAGGGAACGTACGTTAGGTTATTATATTTTGTCGTTGAAGCATCGTGCAGTCGACGCGAGGCGGTTACGTAACGAGGCCATTTCGTTATCCGACTTTTAGTATTAAAAGTGTATTTAAATGTTCATTAGAAAGAAAATTAGCGCGACTTGGCACTCGAGTGCCGCGGCAGCTAAAGCTGTGTCGCCTCCTTTTGCCAATTCTTAACTATATGTTATCGTAAACCGTGATCTGTTTCTTAGAATATAAACGTTAATAATACTGTGGTACCTATATGTAGTGCAACCTAATGAACGACTATATTCATTTAGATATTACATATAAACCAGTTTCTGTCTACGGCTTCGCTCGCGAACAAATCGAACTTCGAAATACCAATAAATGGATTAATCTAAAATTTCAGAAAATACTCGCGGAAATTCACCACTAGTGGCAAACGCGTTGAAGCTAAGACCATTTCGGTTGAGATGTTAGGAGTTTTTAAAATACATCCATATATATTATACTACGTATTTAATAATAACGACGGAGCTCGACTGCTTCATGTGCTCCAAAATCCGGAAATTGCTTCAGATTTCGTCGATACTTTTATTCGCTATAATTTTTCCTTTCACGTATGTGACAATTTCTTAAATTTATTATTACACCAGGACGCCGAGCTGTCACAAAGATATACCCGCTATATTGATATATACATACATATATTAAATTAATAAGTTGTTATACGAAAACTTACGAAACTATACATTTCATATACAGGTGCACTAGTACTCGCGCGAGCGTGTGTCATTAAGACCTAACTCTTGTATATAGGATGCTCACAGGCGTTGTGCTTAAAAGAAGACTGGCCACTTTAGATTGTAAACGTCTATTAAAGAAAACATTATATACAAAGTTAAAAAATAGAAATAACTTTTTCTATCCTTTTGGCCCTAAACAGATTGGCAGCCGTAACACGTCTTAAAGAATATTATGAAGAACTTTGAAGTGTGAAGATTTCCTCGCGTTATTATGTTACTTCATTGCGAGCGATACAAAATTTTAAAAACGCACGGAATTTCGTACAGTCAGATGAGCTGGCCAGGATTTGAACCGAAGACACCCAAGCCAAAACCTATTCCAGCTTATAAGTGTAAACAAGTCATAAGTATATCACGATGTATGAAATAAATAAGTTTACGACGCAATCAAAAAATCGTGTCGTTACCGGGTCGTATCGTTAAAAGCGGCGGTTACGAGGATGGGACTCAACTCAACTGCCTCTTTGAGAAAAATGCAAATAAAAAGAAGCTTTTCTCCAAATCGTAAATCAAGCCACTCTGCGAAGCGGGACCGTAGGACGCCCGGCTGCGCGGTTCCATTGTAACACCGAGAGTACTTTGCCTTAGTTCAATGGTTACAAATTGTATAACGGTGACTTCCGTGTTTATCTATCGTATGTCATTGCATTATGGAGCTGAATTTTAGCTTATTTATATACTACTTGTTTTCTTCTTTTACAAAACCTAACAGATACACAAAAATGTGGCAAGGGAGAATAAGATTAATCGAATGTAATTGGAAATTCAGTGATTAAAATTGTCGTTTTACAGAACCCTAATTAGAAGAAAGAGCCTCGCAAATTATTGAAAATTTGAATTTCGCGCACAAAAATAAATATCAATTGGGTAATAAAACAGATACGATACAGCGTTCGTTACATACAAGCATAATTATAAGTAACGAGCTGTGCTCCGCGGTGTTACCCGCGTAAATCCTGATCCCGTACGAGTTTCGTGATAAAAAGTAGCCTATGTACTGCCTTACAACCTCCTTTGTCTTCCAGCGAAAGTCCCGTTAAAATAGGTTCAGCCGTTCCCGAGATTAGCCCGGACAAACAGAAAGACAGAGAGACAAACAAAGATTTAAAAAAGTTCGTTTCAGTTTTAATAACGTGTAAATAACTATAAACATTTGAGAAAACACAGTCATTTTGAAATCACAGATAGACACTTCAATTTTATTTGTATTTGTATGTAGATAAACACCGGTATCCCGCCCCTAACGAACCTTACATTCATTCGCTCAATGATTCCGATTTTCCATATTTAAAATTACGTCGGGGATTTTTAAAACCTTTTTTTTATTTGCCTATTTTTTGCCTTTTTTTGCCTTGTTTTTAATTTGCTATGAAGTCGCCTGAGTTTTTGTTATGTGTTTTGATGTGAAGACTAAACTAAAGGAAGAATAGCATAATAGTAGTAGTTAGCTCGGTCCAAGCGTAGCTTTTTGCCGCGCTCTTGCCATCTGTGGAATAAGCTTCCTTTGGCGGTGTTTACGGTGCGCTATAACGTGGGGTTCTTCAAAAGCAGCGTTAAACGTTTCCTTCAAGGCAGGCAACGCACCTGGCAGCTCCTCTGCTGTTGCAAATGTCCATAGGCGACGGTGACCGCTTACCATCAGGTGGCCCGTCAGCCTGTTTGCATGCTTATTAAAATAAAATAAAAAAAGTACCTACAGAAAATTCCTGTAAAACATAGTGTATTCAAAATGTCGTCGCAACATGTTCTGTGAAAACGGACGATAAGTGATAAAGGTGTGAGCACTTGTAAAAACATGTTCCCGCTGAGAAAGAAATCGATTGACTGTGTTATTGTGGGCAATTACCGGGAAAATGCTTTCTGGCTTTTGTAGGCTGGTCCGGGGATATACTATATATGTACTATATAGGTACATACATATAAGTATTCATTCCTTTTCCAACCTAAATCTTTTCTTGTCTACCCTTTTATTGGTCACTGCTGGACCGGGTCTCCTCTCACAGTGGGAGGGTTTTAGGCCATAGTCTACCACGCTGACCAAGTGCGGATTGGTAGGCTTTACACACCTCAGAAAATATTATACACTTTAGCAAGGAAATCCGAATAATAAAAGGCAATTTAAAGAAAATCCAAATAATGATCATTCAATTTAAATTACGTACAGCAGTTCCATTACGTTGCGCATCTGCTCCAAATTAAATAGATAGAGTCAGAAATTTATGTGATAAAGTCAAACAAGAGCAAACGTCTTCAACATCAGGTCTCCGTCTCGTCTGCAATAAGGACAATAGCAATAAATGGCTCAAAAATTAGATAGCCAGTTTATACCGGCCGGCGTTGCGGGAGAAACGGAACGCTACGATATACAAACCAATAAAAATAAATTGGACGCAGCTAGTATGGTTCTAGTCCGCCGTTTTATATTGGAGTTACGATTGTGTTCCACTGGCCGCCCCACCCCGGCCTCCTCAAATGAAGATGCTACGATCGTTCACGAATTAACGTTAACATGTTGTATGGATATAAGCAGTGGTAGAGTAGTTGTTTGAATTTCATTCTCCTCTGGAGGTCTGGGTTCCATTCCCGACCTCTGATTTTTCAGTGTTTTATAACATAATTTAGTATTTAAAACTTTCGTACAAAATTACATCCTCTATTTGAACACTCGTAGGTATCTTGCGATAATGCTATAGGAATAGCCTAAAACCTCTCTCATCCAAATATATATAAATCAAAGGTGACTGACTGACTGACTGACATAGTGCTATCAACGCACAGCCCAAACCACTGGAAGGATCGGGCTGAAATTTGGCATGCAGGTAGATGTTATAACGTAGGCGTCCGCTAAGAAAGGATTTTCATCAATTCTACTCCCAAGGGGATAAAATAGGGGATAAAAGTTCTTAACGCGAGCGAAGCCGCGGGCAAAAGCTCGTTAAATATAAAATGCAAAAATACTTTTTTTAGTTTGTCTAACAGTTCCAGAAGTTAGCGCGTCAAAATAAACAGCCTTATATATTAGTAAAGTTTTAAATTATCCATTGTCATTATTCGCTCTTTGCATATAAATGCACATACTTACAATATAATTGTATATATAAATAACCGGGTCATAAATGGTTTCCCGAGATACCACCCAATATCATCAGCTGACTGAGCAATAATTGACTTTATCCGGGATTTCGAAAGGCTTTACAATATATCAGGGTATAAAAGGATAACAGGCACCCAATAAATATATTGCTCTGAAGATCCCAAAACTTTATATCTAAGGGCAAAGTATTACGTTCTCGTTTATGTTAGTTACGGCGTACTTGAAGAATAATATAATAATAATATCTTAGTACGAGTTTATACAAATCTCCGAAATTAGGCAAAATCAGGCCCGCGATAAAATACATATTGTCTGACATAAGAAAAAATTGTATTCGTTTGATGCATATTATGTATGTCATGCATGATTGTGGACCATGAATTATTAATGAAAAGTTTGTAAAGATACATTAAATTACTGGAAATTAATTACGATAAACACAAATTATGAATGCTGTGTTAACCATAAATAAAGTAAAAGAGCAACATGTAAACACGCAAGACTTTCTAATCAATTTACGACTTTTTTCCGAGAGTTTAAATTGAAAAATCTACAACAACCGTTCGCTGGCTGCAAGTTAAAACAAAAAAATTGGCATCTCGTTAATATTTGTAAAATCGTACTATAAAAAGTTTGAGAAAGTACAGTCAGCAAAATAATTATAGTTCTTAATGTTTCTATCGTCAATGTTAGCTACAAAACTCTGCAATGTACAACTTGCATTGTACTGGTCATAAATATAAAAAGGCGATGCCGACAGAGACATTTGGCACTCGGTGTTGTCTCCCTACCCCGTCAGTGACCCGGCGTGATGGTATAAAAATAATAACTATGCATTATAATTTATCGACTTGCATACATACCCTAATATAGGATTTATTCCATTCCGCAATGGAGCAGCGTGGCCGTGTATGCTCCAGGATCCCGCAATTACAAGAGCTTCTAGTTTAGTGCAAGTTCTAAGTCTTCGGAGTACTTAGACAACTCAGTTTTGCATGAAGTAGCTGGCATTAGCAAAGGCTTATGCCCAGCTTTGGAGTACCAAAGACATGGATGGTTGACTCCTTTGTTACCGTCATATTTCTTGAATGACTCCCACAATGTCTATAAATAACATACAGAAGCAATCCTATTTCGCGGTATTTTGATATTTCAGCATCATTTTGCTTCAAACAAACAACAATAACTCCATTTGGTTAACGTGTTATTGTTACGAGAAACACGATGAAAAAACGTTAGAACACAGTTTCGCGTCAAAGCCAACGCGAATAAACCACAATAAGACTTCCCCGCTTGTAATAAGGTTTAAAATCAAGTGGACATAACCAAAATGACAAGTCAATATGTTGTTCGTGTATACTCGTACTAAGTACAGAGGTTTCTCATTACAGAAACGTTTTAGAAATGGAATAGAAATGCTACCGAACCCTTAGAAAAATATTAAGAGACAAAAGATTTTTGAAATCTAAAGTACATATACTCAAGAATATTTCCAATACATATCGCATGGATACTAACTTTCCTGCAGATATGTTATCATTGATTTTATTTACCAACTAGTGTTCTTATTAACACCAATTACTAACTTAACTAGTTCACAATAACCGTCCCATTCCAACAGTCCTATTAGATAATTAGTGGTGGGTTAAACACGTCAAGTACCGGAAGTGTTCGCTTGGGACCGCCGCCTGCTCGTTTGCTAATCATTTCACACAAAAAAATTAAAACTAAAAGAAGCTTCAATAATGAAAACACCAGAATTTGTCAATAACAATTTTATTCATGATTGCGCTATTTAGTGCATTTTATACATAAGAGTACTTGAATTGTCAAAAGTAGTTATTAGTGCTAATATAGACTAGTGGTCCTAACAACAATAGCTGTGATATAAAACATTTTTAAAAACGTTGCGTAATGAATAGTGAAGGCTATAACGAATTTCATTTCAAGATACAAACACCCGATATGTGTCGGCTGCATTAAATTCTATACAATATATCTTTGAAGGCGGGTATTATACACACAGAGCGTGTTTGGGAAGGCTTTGCATATGAAGGATCGCTCGAAACTCCGAAGACGTTGTTATTAACCGCAGACTAAGCGAGCTTAGTACCGGGCGATTGACAGCTTATAACTTAGGCACACTAATTTTGAAGCTTATTGAACACGTGCGCAGACTGCGATATAATGAAATTTGAATGTCGAACGATTTGCCCGAACAAGCTTAAAACTGAGCAGTTGGGTGCACGTGTTCCGGTTGTGCTAGTGGCCAGTGTCTGTATGAAATTAGGATAAACGTTAAACCAATAATGTATGTACTTTTGAAAGTAAAAAGCGGATAGCAGTTGTAAAACTGGTCTGTTCTATTGAATTTATAACTGAAGTAAATAATAGATTGAGTTAAACTCATAATACTACATTTTAATATGTAATATATAGTGTACATAAGTGTTTGTTTTTGTTCTAATAATATCAATATATCCTATTTGCACACAAAGGATAGTTAGTCGGAATTGCTATGAAAGTAGAGGGAGAAGGCAAGTTGATAATTTGCGGAATAATCTCCGACTACCCGCGTGAACAATAAAGAATATTGACACAATAACTAGCGCCAGTCGCCGCACCAGACCTGAATATTAGATGGACCTTACTCGCAATTGTACGTCTCCATTGTTACTGACGATACGGCTTTTAAAAATCTTATGCCTATTCCGAAATATGAAAGAATAAAATCGTTCTGACAAAATTTTAGAAATTACTTTCCCAAAGGGGAATCATTGGTATAACATTGAAATGGAAATCTGATTTCACAATATGTAGACCATATTGGAAGCTATTGTCTTATTAAACACGTATGTAGCTACTGCATGTCAATGACTATGACTAACCTCACTTACCTGCAACTTTCCCACATCCAGTAAGCAGTAGATGACAAAATGAGTGAAAACTTAGGTCAAGCATTTCGCCGTAGCAACACTTGTAAAATCTAACGAAACAGGGGCCAGATTTACTTTCATTTTTTTAAAATATCAATAATAAAAACGTAACATCACGCCTGTAATCCCCTAAGGGGTCGGCAGAGGAGTGTAGTACACCCCCACAATTCACCAGTTACGTT
>DWDX01004417.1:0-11726 GCA_018245675.1 Agara michaeli | reverse complement strand
GCCATTGAAATAAACCAAACCTAGTGTGTATTCGGTTTTCGAAACTCGCAAAGGTCTATTCCGCTTACTATTTAGCTGTGTACGAGTTATATACCGTAGCAGATAGTATTGATAATAACAATAATAAAATTAATTGCTACGCGCGGTTCTCTTAACGACCGACCGGGTAAGAACTAAACTATAGTTTTATAATAATGACGTGAAACATGATCAGCGTGAGTTGCTGACGTGCGGTAATGTGCGGGCATTGCCCGTACAATCTGTAGATGAATCCTAAAGTGTTTACATATAAATGTATATTTGCAGCGCTGACGGAGGCGCAGGAGGAGCTGCAGGCGCAGATCCTGACGCGCGGCGTGGAGGAGGGCCGCAGCCTGCTGGACGGCGTGAGCGGCACCGCCTCGCTCGCGCACGAGCTCTCGCAAATGAGCGACGACGAGGTACGCGCCGATACATTGCAAGTTTTAAATTATCCACACCGTTCTGCACTTAGAACGTACTAAAATACAAACCAGTAGAGAATTGATTCGATCTTCAGTTGTTACGACTTCAACGTGTCTGTTATCCTTGTTATCCTTTGTTAACTTAAATTATTCATAGACAATAACGAATTGTTCACAAGTTAGAAAACATTCGTGTCGCAAATCTATTTCCAATATAATTCAATATTCAGATTTTTGTCATCTAGTACGTTTTCAATTTTTGAATAATTCTGTGACCTATATGCTTATATTAAATCGATGCCACTGTACCAAGCATTACGAATGTATCTAAAAATTTTATATCACAAGAATTTTAACCTTGATTTTTATATCGTGTAAAAACTTTGCTTATCTTTTAATTACGATAGATTAATATTGCTTTTGTGTCCTGAAGTACTATCACATTTGAAGAGGTTAGATAGCAAAGTCATTATCAGTGTTATGGTTTCTTTGCATGCTCCGACATGATCAGTTAATCAAATTCAAACATTAATTTCGAATAACATCATTCGTTAATATATATATTATCCATATTCTCTTATTATTCTCACAGTTCTCATAGACAGCAAAACAAATTTTAATCCATATTTCAATTCTGCATAGTGAAACACAGCCTGGGTTTTTTAATTAAACAAACTTTATTAAGTATGTCGAGCATTGAAGTAACGGCTTTGGCTATTATACAAAATTTAATTATAAGGAAAAATACTTAATAAACAATTAAGTACAAACAAATTGATTTACTTTCCTTATAATTCAAATAAAGTCCATAAAATTAAAGCTGACCTAGCATATCTTTAATGCTTGACCTCTAATAATAGCGTTATTACGACCGAAGTGTTTCCACATTATCACGGCAAAGGACGATAAAGGCTACAAGATTGATGGTTACGTAAAATGAGGGGGTTGATTTCGTAGCAAATATTACGTGCATTAGCTTATCAATGTTTATAATTCTTTACATCGTATAATATATATATATAAATGTGCGCTTTCATTAAAAATATTCCATTACAAAATTGTTACAATAAAAAGGTATGAAAACACCAATATTTTTGTGTATATAAATACCAGATTCAGGTCACTTGACATGCTCGGACTCGACGATTATGTCAAAGATGACATTATTATGTCAATCATAACATTGCGTTATGTCAACTATGCCTGCATTACGTCAACCATGACATTACATTATGTCAACCTTCTAATAAGAGTGGTAACTTCGAATTCGTCCTGTTGGGAATTGTAATGTAAGAGATAAAACCAAAATTGGAATTGTAATGTAAGAGATAAAATAGGACAAACGATTCGAATTATTAAATATCGCGCAGCGTCTAGTGTTCTCGCTGCCGACTATTTGCTACAAAGTCCACCTCACTCGATCGCCTCCATTGCGCTTCGCTTCATTGCGACTCCATTAGAGACTCATTCGCTATGCAACTTTATATTTTATGTATGCATTTTTGCAGCTCGTTGGTAGCGATACACAATCTGAACTCAGCATAGAGTTGGAAAAGGTACGCAATTTTTTCTATAGTGCATGTATGTACCTCGCTGCCCTAACTGCTGCATGCTTCACCTAACTGTTTGCTTTGATCATAATGTTGTACCTTTTTCACACTTTATGAAAATATCATTAATGAACAATCTATAACCTTCCTAATTCTTACACGTTACATTTCAGTGTTGCACGATTAATTTGAAACATCTAAACATATCTATCTACTCTGTTATCCATATCCCTTATTGCGAAATTATATATTACTGCACGTTCATATTCACATCACTTCGCCGCCTACAACACCTCTCTAGTCAACACCTAAATCGCTTAACCTACTCTCCATTTTTACAGTTGCAGAAAGCTTTAAAGGAACAGCAGGACGTGAATGTGCAGTTGAGGAACTACATCGACGGTATATTATTGTCGATAGTCGAAAACTACCCGCAACTACTGGAGGTGAAGTACCAGAAGCCTGTCGACAAATCATAACGCAGTGTTCCTACAGTGGGCGAATACACCGACGCGTGCGCGACTGTGACTAGTTCATTGAACGGAACTGTCCTGTTGTTAAATAATATTATATAGAAACAAACATTTAAAAAATATATTTAGATACAATAATATGTTCTCGTTTTCAAATCACATTGGAGTTTCAAAGGTTTCTAATATGATCTAATTATTTGAATGAATAATATTGTTTGTATAATAATAAAGTATATAAATACTGTGATAAAATAAATTGATAATCTTAAATGACATGCGTGTTAAAATTTGCAAAAGTAATTTTAAGGATGTATAAAGTTGTCTACAGATTTAGAGAAAGATAGTAATTGTATGTTCAATCGACGAATGAAACGTTACAGAATATTAATAGCAGATTCGGTACAAATAATAAATGTAATAGAAAAAAGCTTTGTGCAATAGTTAGAGGTAAGTTGGGAAAAGCTTTAGTTTTAATATTATCTATGGTACTCATATAATATACGCTACTGTTTTCTTCTCGTTCATGAAGCTGGAACATTATACAATGTTATGCTGTTTGATGTATCTATATAGTTATTCTATTGTTTTATTATGTATATATAAACCAGCTTTCAAAGTTCTGCTGCTGAACAAAGGCCTCACTCGACAATACCTGCACTACATAGTACAGGTGAACTTAAGTTCCACTGAAGCATGCATGCAATGTTAAGAAATGAGGATTGCTATTCACTCCACTACGGACTACCGCCCAACGATCGTCCTGTCTATAGACAACTTTGATACAACGGCAATATTTATTATGAATAATAGCATAATTCCAGCAATGAAGTATACGTGTCTTTAAATCGAGACGTGTAGAAAAATCTACTGTCTGCTAAAATTTAAACTGTATGTTGGTGTACTATATATTAAGATTATATAACAAGGTATGTTCTTTAGAATGCAATGAAAATAATCATAATAGGAATTATAAATTGGTCATTTCTTACTTAAATAGAATATTTATTTTAAATATTACATAAATCATATCATTTATTTTATTGCAATCTTTGTTATCCACAAAATAGTTCAATTAGTTATATTCGATAAATAAAATTATGTATTGCCTAAATTGAAGACTTCCTGTAAATATTGTGTATAGTCTTAAACAATAGGGATATGTATAATTTTAATGTTATGTATAGAGAATATGTTCCTTTAAGCCCCGCTTTTATTTTGCTGAGGTTATATATTGTAATATACATAACTACAGTCTTGTAAAGATCTGGAACATTATATGATACTGTAGAGTTGTATAAATTAAGGCCAGGCCGTCCGTATGTTATTTAAAACCTAAACTGAAAGACTGGGAGTTTGGAGGTAATAATAAAATTTGGTGCACAGAATTCCAAAATTATATTCAGATAAAAAATGTTATAAATAATTTGTGAATAATAAATAAAGCCATTTAATAGATGTTTATTTCTAATATTAATGCTTAGATGCATTGTTGAATTAGATGATATTTAGAGAGATTGTGTACCTATATTTTTACAATGAGATATTTATAAGTTAGCGTGTACCTCTTAGGCATTTGTGTACATTTTTATAACACGATTCATGGTATGAAAATAATGAAAGATAATAATGTAATGTAACAGTCATCCGCATAAATTAAACAGTTCTAATACAATTATATCAGTCTTTTATTTTGATTTTTAAAAACTTACACTTCATTAATACGCACTAATGTATTTGTACTTAAAATGTCACAGAAAAGTTAATTCTGGTCCACATTGCCATCGGCATCGTCCTTCTTAGATTGGTCCAAATTATTTATAACTTGTTGGACATCTAGTCTAAGCATCATAAACTTAGGGTCCAAATAATCCTGTAATCACATCATTATTTATCATAGATCAATACACGAATATTGCACTAAGATAGTACTTATTTATATTAGGAAATAAATTCGCATAGCAGAGAATTTAAATAATTAGACATTTGTGTCGTATTAGACGAGGGAACTACAATACTGACCAATTCTTAAGTGATGATAATTTTTTTATACATCACACTGCAAAATCTTGGCAAACAACGTTTTGTGACAATTATAATAAATACGTAGTGTAAATCGTAGCGTAAATCTGTGTTTGCCAAAATCGGACTTAAAAAATACAGCGCTAATTTAAATAACAATGTATAGAGATTTTGAATTTACGGCTTATATTCAAACACGAAAATGCATTGATTTCAAAACATTAAGGAGATCGTAAAAATATATAAGTATACGAACCTTAAAAGCGCCGGAATTGGATTGTGTAGCTGGCACACTTTCAAATTCGTTTACTTCTACATGCGTATCGTCATAGTTGGCAGTGACCACGGGGTTATATCTCAGCTTGACAGTTGTTCCTGTCAGATGCGCCATTTCCCGCTCCAACACATTCAAAGGCACTGCACTGTAATCTCTAGAAACCGTTGGATTCACATACGTGTCTGCAATGGCGTACGCATGATCGTTGTACTGCGTGTTCCGACATAACGAACATTGCTGTCTACTTTCGATTTGCTTTCTTTCATTGTGCATACTCAGTCTCTCTCTAGATAATGCCACTTTTTCTTTGGCTATTTGCTTTTCTCTCGCATTCAAGGAAACAACGTGTTCTTGTATTCTCCTAATCCGCTCCTCGTATTTGTGTTGTGCGAATTCCGCTTCTGAATACTTCTTCTCAGCCTGAGCCTGCTTATCCATCGCCGTCTTGGACAGTAAATCTAAATCACGACTCCTAAAACCGAAACTGGGGTATAGAATCAAGCCAATCTGTCTTGTACCTACATTAAATTAAATTGATGACTAAAATCCTAACATCTTTGCGAAACATTTGAGACACGTACCAGGCCTTAATCATAAATTACTTAAATCACCAAAATTTTTATAAAAGACAAAATAAGCAATCAAAGGTTTAAAAATTAAAGTTACTTTGCCAATACGCGTTGTTCTTCCATGTGAAGGTCTTGCTTTTCCACATTCAGTTTTGACCGTTCCGCAGATACCTCTTCTAACTGAGCTTGCAATTCTGCTCTTATTTTCTGTAATTTAAGATATTTTATTATGTAAATGAGAATTGAGTGACCATTATCCGCTTTTGAATGAACCAAACCCATGCGAATAAATAGCATCGAAATTACATTGTCTTTTAAGGTAAGCACTGCTTTTAATTTGTTTTCAGAAATTATTCATCATTTCTAGAAATAGTTAGAAATAGAAGTTTGATAAAATAATATTTTCCTATGATTACTGCTGGATCAACCTTTATAATACCTCCAAGTCTAGCTTCAGGGTCTGTACAGAAGCTTTTTCCTTTGCTATTATTGTACTATCTTTGAAAACTTTAGCTTTTTCCTCTTCTATTTTAGTAATTTTTTCTTGATACTCTTTTTTAATATCTTCCTTTAGTACCTGTTAAATCAATATATTTTGTCGTATATCGTTAGGCATTTTAGGCATAGGCAAAATGTAAAAATAATGCTCTATAAGTAAATGTATAATTACTGTGAAGTCAACAATGAATTGTCTAATTTAAATGGAGATTAAATATGAATTGTAAACGAAAGCCAAGTCGAGAGGTTGATAAATAGAAAGAAAAAATATTTGTATAGTTTAACTGTAACCTTAATTTCTTCATCTTGTGTCTTTAGAATATTCTTTGCAAACTCGGTTTGTTTACTAAACGTTGCTTTTTCAAACTCAAATTCCATTTTCTTTTGCTTCAATGCTGCTGATTCTTCTTCGATCATCTAGATAATATATGAAAGTATAATTTTTTTTCTTAATTTATTCGGCAAGTCTAGACAACGAAATATATTGACAATTTCAGAACACCTACCGCAGTCATTTGTTTCAACCTTGCCTCAAGCATGTGTACCAAATCTTTGCTTTCTGATTTTTCTATTTCAAAATTTTCTCGTTCCTTTTTTAATTGTTGAATCATTTCTGAAACATCAGCAGGTAAAACAATAATTATGGCCTCGGCGATACAAATCCTTGCTACGATCGTTTGATTTTAGAAAGTTGTGTGTTAGCAAATATTGCTATTTATATTTATATCCAGATGTTCTTATACCCCCGCGTTAAAAAGTTCCCTATAGTGTTTTCTAAGGCCTGTGAAATCTGAAAATCGGATGAGTGTTGTAAACTGGCCTAAACCCGTCTCGTCTTTTAAGGAAATGATGTCCATCGTTGGTAAAATAAGATAGCTTGATAAAGAAGATCCATAATTATTGTAGATGAAAATAAAAGTATATGACCAATGATCATGGCGATTAAAATAACAAGTGTCGTGGTTGTTACCATTTATCTGCGTTTCTCTTATGTGAACACTTCGGTCCGTATTTTGCTGAGTAGTTTGTGCCAAAGATTCTATTTTGTGTACAAGTTGCAAGCATTGAGATTTACTATCCTTAACATCAATTAAAAGTTCTTGTAATTCCGTTGAGAATGTTGCCGAGTCTTTTATGAGGACGTGCTCCTGCTTTACAGCGTTTCTAAAAAAAAATGTGAATGACACATCCCGTTATTGTACGAAAAAAGTTATATATAAATAAGGTTTACAGTGTAAAAATATTACATGTTGCTTTTCTGTATAAGTTCTTACTTGACATTCTCCATCAACGCTACATGGTGTTCCTGCAACACCCTGAAGTTCTCCAAATGTTGTTGTCGAAGCATTTCATATTCTGCCTTATGCCTCTCCGTCAAAGAGTTAATATTATCCTCAGTCAACTTCTTGTACAGTTGATGATGACCGTCTAACCAGCTTATCTTCTCCGAGTAAAACTTCACTAATTTATCACTCTCTTCTTTCATACGCTCTTCTGCTTGATTAAAGGATACTTCTAGGAAAGCCAGTTGCCGTCTATGAAGTTTATTGCAAAAAAAAAAAACAAAATTAGTAAGGGTACCGGTGTTAAGCAATAAACTATTAATTGATTTTCGTCACGAATTGTCAGATTCTTTAAACATTATTAATTAAGGGTTTAACTCTTCTTACATTAATTATTCTAATGGTGCAAATAAATCGATAATGACCTACTTGCAATAAACATTTTTGAAAATCTATGCAATTCTACCTGTAGGTTGTCTCCATTAAATCTATTTCCTTTTCATGGTTCTCTTGTAATGTCTGTACCAGTTGCAAGAGCTGATTCTTTTCCTTTTTTAGTGAGCTGTCTTTTTCTTCTATGGGTCTTTCAAATTCGTCATCGACATTATTGTCGTCTCGCTCATTCTCATTCGAACCGCCTAATAACGACTGAAATTTCATTTGTAAAAATCATTGTTATTAAGTAAGTACCTATCTGTAGCCTAAAATATCCAATCATACAATACTACACACTCAGATTCATGTTCAACTTATTATTTTTTCCAGGAGGAAAAAAATATTTGCCTTAATCCTATGCGTGATCCGTTCTTGGTGTGCAGCGATGATAGCCTGCATCTGTTGCCTGCGCTCCGCCTGACGCTGCAACAACGCGTCCAGCTGCTCGCGCTGAGCTTGCGCAGCCTCGCGGTGCACACGCTGACTTTCTTTCTGACGAACTGCACACCAACAAAAGCCATTTTAAAATATTAACTAGTCTTTTTATGCACCCACCAAAGCCTTTCTTCAATACCATTTACGAAAATACCACTTCATTTCTGTTAAAAATTCACTTATCCGTAATAAAATGCAGTGTATTATTGACTGAATGAAAAATATTTACCCTTTCAAAGATGTTAAATATCCAGTCCATTATGATCGGTATCTAAACGTAAAAAAGTATTTTTAAGTTAAATAATAACAAAATAATTACGCTGCATAGCCGCAAGTTTCTCATCCTGAGCCTTTAATTGAAGTGCTACCATTATTTGAGATTCTTGTTGCTGCAAGTATAATGCTGCGCCTTCCATAGTTACATCCTCGGAACTAACTTCTAATTTCGTAGATTGTACATCAATTTTATTAGAAGTGAAGGCTTGTGCTGCTAGATCCAAATTGCTGTCATTACGTGTTTCTTTATGTTTATCTGTATTATTAGCATCTTCTACTTGGGGCTTTGGCGCTTCATTGACCGTCTCTGTTTCAGTTTTGGGTTTGGAAACGACAGCAGTCGACTTTTTCTTTTTAGTGCCACCCCCAACTAACCAAGACGGCATGCCACTGTCATCATCTTCAGAGATTTCATCTTTTTCTTGAAAAACTCCTAGCCAATCATCACTAGATTGTTTCTTAGTTGGTGGTTCTTTAGCTGTATTTGTTTTAATTTGTTCTAATGATTTTTGTGTAACTGTTTTTTTATGTGAAGTTACGTTAGGCTTAGATTCCCTTTTTCCTAAAATAGAATCAATATCGAAATCTTGTTTTTTCACAGCTGTTGTTGGTCTTTTTTGGCTTGAAACGTTCGATTTCATAGAGGGACCTCCTAGAATATCATCCAATAAAATCTGCGAGCTCTTACTTTTTTCCGGTGGTTTAACTATTTCCTTTTTAGGTTCTATGTTCAGATCATCTAACAAATTAAGTTTGTCTGCACTTGCTGTTATTTTAGACTTGGCCGATGATCGAGTAAAATCTATTTTCTCGTCTGGAATTTTAGAATCCTCATGCTGAATCTTTGTTGTTGTCGATCTTACTGGAGCAGGTGACTTTGGCATTTCTGTTTTAGGAACACTTTTGGATTGAGCAGAAGCAACTTCTGTTTTATTAAACGAAGCGCTAAAAATATCTTGGTTAATCATTACATCATCACTAGTTTTTATTTTTGTCGTATCGTCTAAGTCAAAAAGAGCATTTTTCTTTTCAGCTGAAGGCGTACTGTTTTTCTTTGCAGGTTTTTTTTTCCCGAGAATATCATCATCAAAGAAACTATCATCACTGCCATCACTTAGTATTCCTGCTAATGGATCATCTAGATTGAAACTCATATTTCCTATCACAAAATTCGTCACTATCTATTAATCCAAGTCCAAAGTTTACTTTTCATAACTATGGATAAACCAGATTGATTCACCACAATTTTGGTTTGTTTACAATTTAAGCGCCATGGAAACAGGAAGCTGGACGGAAATGGAATAAGTATTTTTTGTTCAATAATTAGTTCCAACAGTTCCAACCAACAGCAAACTTCATTACGGAATTATTCCTTAAATTACATCAAATACAATCATGACAAGAAATAGTACAAAGATCTTTAGAACATTCGTTTGTTCAATAATAGTGATATAAAGACTAAAAGAAAAATGTTTAACCAATTAATCACATTTCTTTGTAGTGAAAAGGGAAATATTTTGGATGGATTATTTTACTACATTTATAATTTATAGTAGTGCGCTTCTCATGCGCACAACTTTAAGAAACATACAGCACATGAAATAAAAATAAAAGGTCATGAACGTTAAAAAAACATAATAATAAGTTACATAAATATCATTTTAATTTAACGTTTACATTTAGAATTTTTAAGTAGACTGTACTCTAAACAAAAAATATTCAATTCTAAGATTTGTTAGTAACATCGAATGCACCAAAAGCTTAATTTTGAACGCGCCCATAACGAGTGACGATTGACGAAAAATTTGTTGCTTCACGTCAGCCAGTCGGCTGTATTTTTAATAATTTTTTCAAAACAACTGTAACACAGACATCATTTTTGATTATTTATTTATATACAAGATTGTAAGTTAAATCACAATATGGAATTTATCGGTAAGATTTCATACAGATTTAAGCGAAGCCGGTGAATCGGTTTTTGACAATCTTTGGCTCAGTAACCCAAGTCTTTTGTTCTAGAATTTTTGCTAACTCACGTTCTTTTTAGCAGCTTCTGAAAAGGGCGATACAACAGAAAATCTGGATCCAAACTCACTGATATCGAACGGCTCGTCAAAGGCGACGGTGCAGGAAGAACCGACTGTCGATAATGGGAAGGCTCACATGGAAGCTCCCGCGGAGAACGCGCCGTGCACTTCAGAGTCCACCGAAGACACTGAGCTCTGTGAAATACCGGAGCAAGTGGAATTTACTGTAGTTTTTAATAAAGTGAAACACGACATCACATTCGCACACGATGCCACCGTATTAGAATTAAAAGCCCACTTGGAACGAATATGCGGTGTGCCGCAGTCTGCACAAAAATTGATCATCAAAGGCATGGCCAAAGACAACGTGACGCTCCGCAACGCTGGGATCGTGAAGGGAGGCAAAGTTATGCTTGTGGGCTCTAAAATGGATGACATATTGGCTGTGAAAGCCGCACCAAAGGTACAAGTCATATCAATATCCAATGAGAATCAGTTAGTAGATAAATTTCAATGTATTTTATAGTCTTTATTTTGGTACTATTCACTATAGTCGTTACATTTTTCGTACCTTAGAAAGAGAATATCTGAAAAATTATTATTATAAAAATAATCATAGATCAAATTATATATAAACCGACAGATATTTCTTACAGGAAATTTTAGAAGAAAAAGCTAATAGTCAGTCCAATAAGGAACCTCTTTGCATGCAGAAGATCCACAGGAAAGTGTTAGATAAGGGCATCCCTCCGGATGTAATGCCTGGAATTAAAGGATCTAAGGTAAAGTTTCAATATGTAATAGCCGACATATTAGAATAATAATATTATGATATGTAACATCACGCCTGTAATCCCCTAAGAGGTAGGCAGAGGAGTGTAGTACACTCCCAAATTTCACCAGTTACATTTATGTTCCACAATGGAATAGGTGGTGAGCCTATTGCCATGTACCGGGCACACATACAGACTCCGAGTCATTACTAGAAATTCTAAATTAGAAAAATCTAATAGTACCCAGCCCGTGATTTGAACAAAGGACCTCCCGATCGGCAGTCAAATTCAAATTCAAATCGTTTTATTCATCATAAGGTACATACATACACTCAATGAGTCACTCAGTCGCACTAGCAACCGCCCGACCAACGATGCAGTCATTATGATAATTCCGAAATTACGGTATATTTTTATGAAAACGTAAAAACTAATCTACATGTATATCATAATAGACTTTGACAACTTATGAAATTATGCATGTTGTAAACATTCCGTTATTTATCTCCGATTGACTTTTAGGAACCATTGCCGCCAGTTCCTCTGAGCGGCATGTTAAATAAACATGGTGGTAAGGTTCGGCTTACTTTCAAACCAGAACAAGATCAACTTTGGCTTGGCACCAAGGAGCGTACTGAGAAACTTGCTATGACATCAATCAAAAGTAA